>APFE030350203.1:5523-17022 GCA_000404065.3 Pinus taeda
TTGTAGATCTAAACCAGAAATATTATAGATCTGATAAGAAAATATAAGACAATGCAAATAAACCCAGAAATGATATGAAATGATTCTTTATTGATCAAACCCTTAGGGTAGGGAAACACCATACATTCACTCCTTAAGGAAGGAGAATACTCCACAATATTTTGGGGCAGAGCAATATTTTGGGGCAGAGCTACAACAAGTGGTATCAGAGCTACAACACATCTCATTAGGAAAGCACCCACCTCTATGACCACTACACCTGTCACTTAAACATGTCCAGTATGGGTGACTTTCCTCTCACACGCCCATTCAATTAAACACATTCATTGGTGAATTCAATTTTTTGACTCTTTGGGGCGCTTGCCAACTCAAGGCCTTGACATCCTCCCCCACTTTAAAAATGTTTCGGCCCTTGCTAACACCATCCTAACAAAATCTATCACCAAGACCAAAATGTCACAAAGTGTCACTAGCTCCAACATCAAATGCTCATGCTTCATGAACTCCTTGATATCTATCACACGAACCTTCATCAACGCTCACGATTGTTGGGTTGTGTTATATTATTTCCACGACTACTCCATGTGTGGGGGTAGGGGGGGGAAGCTCGCATTGTACATTGTGTCAGGTGCTACCAGGGGATCACAAGGGTGTATGTAGGGGGGTAGTAGCCCCCCTGCATAGGGTTCGACCCCAGGAATGTTTTTTTTGAACCCTACTAGGTGGGAAGACCTACCTATGGTTTTTTTCATGGATTTCGCACATGGTTTTGGGCATGGTAGTTCACTATCCACGGTATTTTGTAGATCTAGTCAAGGGAACTATGGTTATGATATAATCTAGGATTAATGGATTGGGGTTTATGGATGCTTCAACATGTATATATATGTATTGTAACATTGAAAGGAACATAATGAAAAATTAATCTGGTAGTCCCGATTTTTGGATCCAAGGGAAAATATCTGTGTATATCTGTTTTATGTTTTATTCTCTTGCCATTGTTTATTTTATGTTTTTAGAATTCGTATGTAGGTAATTTTTGTATGTGGTTAAAACCTACATTTGGTATCAGAGTTGTTTTGGCTTCAAGGGGACACCTTTACTGTTGAAGAGTTTTTGCTCAGGTCTGTGGTAGATCCTATTTAGTGGGATATTTATGGGATCGATTCTTGTGGTGAAAGAAGATGGCGAGCAGTGGAAATATAGAAAGGATGAAATATGGAGACTCGTGAAAAATAATCTAAACACATTTAATATTGTGGTAAGCTAGTTATTATTTGTTGATATTAAAATTTCAGATGAAGTTAAGTGCATCAGTTTGTTGTGTCCTCTACCAGATTCGTGGGATGGTCTGGTCCCTGTTGTTGGAGGAGATGAGATAGAAGAATATGGAGGGGGGAAGAATGGTGATGCCTTTTCTATACGAGGAAGATCCTGAGAAACAAAAATAAGTCCTTGAGTTGGAGATCTAAATCTCTAGTAAAACTTGTAAAGGTGTGATGGAAATGCAGAAAGGAAGGGCACCTCAAAAGGGACTGTAAATCTAAAGTTCTAGAGAAAGGAAAGGGATATGATGATGCTCCTACTGCAGAGGTGAAAAACACCTCAGATGAAGGTGGTATGTGTACTTGGCTTCTTCTTAAGGTGCACATGTAGATCATGAGGCATGGTTGATTGACTCAAGTGCATCCTTTCACTTCACTCCCCATAGAGAGTGGTTTTGCGAGTATGAGAAGTATGATGGTGGTGATCTATTCTTAGGGGGTGAGAGGAAGGCTAGAATCATTGGTCGTGGAAAAGTCAAGATGAAGTTGAAAGGTGGAAGGATTAGAACACTTCCTAGTTTTCTACATATTCCCGCATTGGCAAGAAATCTTATTTTTGTAAGAAAGTTGGATGATGCAGGTGTAAAAACAATGTTCAAGAAAGATACTTGAAAGATGGTTTGAGGAGCACTAGTATTGATGTGGGGAGTTTGGATTGGAACTCTGTAAAAGATTCAAGTGTCACTATTATTGATGGTTGCAATAATTTTGAGGTTCTTGAAGGTGCAGTAGAAAATCTAGTGGTCTTTGGAGAAAAGACCATGCTATGGCGTCAAAGGCTTGGACATATTGGAGAGAAGGACCTTCAAATACTTCATGATAGTGGTATGGTAGAAGGTATGTCTAATAACTCTCTAGATATTGATTTTTGTGAAAATTGTGTATGGGGAAGCAACATTGGGTGATTTTCCCCTCTAGTCGTAGGAGGGGAAACAAATATTAGAGCTTGTGCATAGTAATGTGTTTGGAAATGTGCTGGTTCCATCACTTGGAGAGTGTGTGCACTATGTATCATTTATAGATGACTTCTCAAAGAATACATGGATATATTTCCTTAGGAAGAAATATGAATTATTTGACATGTTTAACAAATTTAAGGCTTTGGTGGAAAACCAGATCGAGAAGAAGATAAAGGTTCTAAGGAAAGAAAATGATGGAGAGTTATTCAAGAAGGAATTTGAATAGTTCTCTAAGAAATGTGTTATAGCACAGATAAGACTACTCCATACACCTGAGCAAAATGGAGTTGTAGAAAGAATGAACAAGATGTTGATGGAAATGACAAGAACCATGCTCAATGGTGTGGGGTTAGGACAAGAATTCTGGGTAGAGGTAGTGGAGACTACATGTTACCTGGTCAAGAGATCACCTTCATCAACATTGGAGGATAAGACTCCACAAGAGGTATGGACTCATAAGAAAACTTCTCTCTCACATCTGATGTTATTTGGATGTGATATATATGTACATGTTCAAGTAACAAAGTTGGATAGTAAATCTGAAAAGTGCATCTTTATTGGGTATACAGATGGTTTAAAAAGTTATAAGCTTTGGAACCTAGAAACATGGAAGGTTTTGTACAACCGAGATGTGGTGTTTAGAGATGCTAAAGATGTTATTAAACATGAATTCCAACAAAAGGAACCTCAGAATATAGATTTTGAGCTAAAGGAATAAGAATCATACTCTAGAGAAAAAGAGGAATCGGAAGATGAAGAGCCACAAACTCCATTTGTGGGAATATCAGTTCATGAAAGAACACAACCAGAAAGGTATAGTCCATATTGTTTCTATTCAATTTTTTCTCTATCTATTACTAATGATGATCCCAAAACTATGAGGGAAGTAGTACATTTAGAGGATGGAAAACTATGGAAAGAGGCCATGGTTGATGAAATGGCATCTTTGCACAAAAATGAGGCTTGGGATCTGGTGGAGTTGCCGGATGGAAGGAAACCCATTGGCAACAAATGGGTGGTCAAGGAGAAGATGGATGCAGAAGGAAAGGTGGAGAAATACAATGCTCATTTGCTAGCAAATGGCTATTCCCAAGTGCTAGGATTTTATTTTCGTTATATATTTTCCCTTATTGCCAAGGTAGGTTCTATTAGATTACTTTTATCTGTTGCTGTCGCTTTTGATTTTGAGGTAGAACAAATGGATGTGAAGACAACATTTCTTCATGAGGATCTAGAAGAAGATATCTACATGAAGAAACCTGAAGGATTTGTGGTGAAGGGTAAGAAAGAAGTGGTATGCAAGTTAAAAAATTCTCTATATGGGTTAAAATAGTCACCAAGGATGTGGTATCAGAAATTTGATAAATTTATATGGGGACTTGGCTTCACTAGAAGAAAAGCATATCACTGTGTGTATTTTAAATTAATTGGTGACTATGTTATTTATTTTTTCTTGTATATGGATGATATGTTGCTGGTTGGAAATGACAAAGAACTTATCCAGGATTTGAAGACCCAATTTTCCTCCAAATTAGACATGAAATATCTTGGTGCTGCAAACTATATTTTGGGCATGGAAATTAAATAAGATCGGGAAAAAAGGAATCTTTGGTTAAACTAGAGGAAGTACGTCAAGAAAATATTGTAGAGGTTTAATATGCAAGATAGTGAACCAGTGAATCTTCCTATTCCTATATGTGTAAAGTTATCTTCTAAACAGTGTTCGAAGACACAAGAAGAGGAAGATGACATGTCCCATTTTCCATACGCAAGTGCAATCAGAGTATTGAGTAGGTTTATGTCAAAATGAGGGAAGGAGCATTAGAAAACAGTGAAGTCGATGTTCAAGTATTTTCATGGCACTAGTGATTATGGTTTGTGCTACCAAGGAAGACTAGGATTGGATAGAGTTTTGGACATTCGTAGCTTTGTTGATGTTCACTGGGTTGAAGATCTAGATCAGAGAAGATCTAGAAGTGGGTATGCTTTTAACCTATTTCGGGGTGTAGTGAGTTGGATGAGTAAGAGACACTTTTTAGTGACAGTTTCATTTACAGAGGAAAAATACATGGAAACCACTCATACAAGCAAGGAAGTAGTTTGGTTGCAGAGATTACGTTCAAGTATGTTTTTTTTTTCCTTTTTTTGTGGGTGTGGTTCACGGACACCTTTGGTCAACGGGTGGTGCTACATCCATGGGAAAAAACCAGGGCTGATGCCCCTTAGCCTATAACAATACCTAACCCTAAGAGCTTTCGAGAATTGACCCTGTGACCTCCCAAATTGACTGATTGAGCTAACTCTTGGGGCTTGTTCAAGTATAGGGATAGTACATCGATATATAAGAATAGACTTTGACAACCAGAGTGCATTTTTCTTGGCAAAGAACTCTGCTTATCATTCAAAGACAAAGCACATTAATGTTCAGTATAACTTTGTGAGGGATATGGTTGAGGACAAAAAGGTGTTGCTGGTAAAGGTGGACACTTTGAAGAGTACTATAGATTCATTGACAAAATGTGTGAGCACTAAGAAATTCTCTTGGTGTAGAGAAACAATGGGTGTCGCAGGGCTAGATCAAGGACTAATCTCTCATGTGCCCCATGTGGAAAGAAAACAACAAGTGGGAGACTGTTGGATTGTGTTATATTATTTCCACGACTACCCCATGTGCGGGGGGGTGGAAGACTTCCCTGTATGTTGCACTAGGGATTCATAGAGGGGTATGCATGGGGGTAGTATCCCCCCTATAGGGGGTCTTGGGAAAGGCCCCAGGAATTATTTTTTTGGACCCTATATTCAGTGGGCGATCCTACCTATGGTTTTGTGTATGAATTTCGCACATGGTTTTGGGCATGATAGTTTACTGTCCATGGAATTTTATAGATTTTGTTAAGGGAACTATGGTTATGATCTAATCTAGGGCTAATGGATTGAGATTTATGGATTCATTGGCATCTATATATATGTATTGTAACATTGAAAGGAACATAATGATATATGTATTGTATAAAACTCTGTGTATATATGTTTTATGTTTTATTCTATCACCATTGTTTATTTTATGTTTTTAGAATTTGTATGCAAGTAATTTATGTACAGGGATAAAACATACAATGAATCTATGTATGACTAAGAATCCTCAATCCATTGTCATCAACAACACTCATCACTATCATCCATATTGCCCCATCTTGTGAAAGTATTCTCCCTCCAACTCGAATGCATGTTACGGTAACTCATATCATGCCAATCCACCATGTATCGTCATCATCATGTGAATTGATGCTACAAATTCTCCAACTCAATTAAAACACATAATAGTACACTTTTAAACCCCGTGACTTGAACTAGTCAGATGATTAGTCTAAAAGACATCAGAAATTGGCTAAGTGTTGGTTGGTGCGGGCTTGCGAGGCAAAGTGTTGATCATACTTGTGTGGAATTGTTCTTGTGAGAACAATATTTGTATTAATGCAATAGATAGTCCAGGTTTTGAGGAGTGTTTTTCCCCAGATAAACAATTGTGTTATGTGTCTTTGATTATCTTCCTCTTGTTGATTCTTATTTTCATCAATTCTTCATTTCCGTTGTTTGAATATTAGAGTAGATTCTTGTCTTCTATTTTAGTACATTACATGGGCTGTGAATCTACAGGAAAATATACATGGTATTAGGGATGAAGAAAATATACTAGAGTATATTTTAAAGTTTTTAGTTTTGAGTTATAAGTGAAATTCAAATTTGCAATGCATACTTTCGGATCGGTTGATGGCGCTCTACAGTTTGCGACTCAAGTATGCCTTGGAAAGAAACTTGAATTATATAGCCCAGAAAAAAAAATGGAGGTTGTGCTAGAGGGTAATGGCTTTAAGGAATTTGTTGATTAGGACATTCTTAAGCCAGCAACATCAGATGCACAAAATCTAGCCAAATGGAAGAAGTGTGTGGTGAAGGAGAGGTGGATAATCCTTGAGGGAGTTCAAGACCACATTGTCTTGAGTCTTCATGGGAAGGAAACTATATATGCTATGTGGAAAACATTGACGAGCCTATTCAAAAACAAAAATGACCATAGGAAGTTGGCATTGAAAGAAAAACTTCGAAAAATCAAGATGGAGAAAGGTGAGACCATTCCAAAATACTTGACCCAGTTCACTCACTGTCGTGATGAGCTTGGAAGTATTGGAATAACCATTGTCAAGGATGATATGGTGAGCCTAGATCTCTTAAGCCCTCCCAAGAGTTGGAATAGCTATCATGACTCTGTCAGTGGGAGGGAGAAGTTTCTATATTGAGAACGATTGTGGTTGGATTTGATGCAGGAGGAGATCATAAGGAACACCAAAGATGGTTCCTCATCAAATACTAATAATGAGGAAAATTGTGCCTTAGCGAGTAAGTTAAGTAAAGGGAAAGGGAAGGAATCCCCTTCCAAATTATATTCTTTCCATCAAGGTAAGAAGAAAGAAATGACAAAAATTAAATGCTTTCATTGTCAAGAGTTGGGCCATTTTGCTACAAAATGTCCACTTATAAAGTCCAAGAAGAAGTCCTTAGGAGGAGGAGCGGGTGAGGCTTTGGCCTCTCAATTCAAATTGAAATTTACTTCCATTTCATGCATGGTTTTATAATTGATGGGTAGGGTATGGTACCTTGAAAGTGTAGCTTCATTCCACATGACTGGTGACAAGGACTTGTTTAGTGACATGGAGGAAGGATCTTCATATGCATATCAAGATCGTTGACAATGGGAGGTATAATGATACTAGATTGGGCACAACTACTTTTTAGATGGAGCAGGGTGATCCTGTCACCTTGGGGGATGTTATGTGTGTAACTGTGTTAAAGAAGAACTTAGTATATGTTGCTATGCTTGACGATAAAGGCTATGATGTGATTTTATCGAAAGAAAAAGCATTCCTTTGACACATAACCATGGGTCAAGTAAAGAAGATATGGATTTAAGTTAAGAATCTCTATAAGATGGAGGTAGAGGATTGTGTTTCTTTGAGTACGAAAGAAGATAAGGTGCAGAGCAGAGATGTTGACAAGTTGTGGCACAGGCAATTGGGCCACTTGTGCCATGGGGCTTTGAAAATCATGCAAAAAATATCTACTGGTCTTCCCAAAGGTATGCTAGAGCAAGTTGATACATGCAAGTGGTGTACTTTGGGAAAATACACCAAGGCTTCCTATCATGAAAGAGAGAGTCGAGCAAACGAAATTCTAGATAAAGTACACTCAGATGTGTTTGGAACATTCTCAACAACATCCATTGCCAAACACATGTATTATGTTGTATTTATTGATGACTTTTCTTGTAAATGTTGGATATTTTTCATGCAAAAGAAGAATCAAACTATCACAAACTTTTGTGAATTTAAATCATTGGATGAGAAAGTGACAGGAAATAAGGTTAAACCTTTGACGAGTGATAACAAGGATGAGTATGTCTAAAATGAATTTAAGAAATTTTGTACAAGATAAGTGATTAAGCGGGAGTTGACCACACCCCATACCCACAACAGAATGGACTGGTTGAGAGGAAGAACATAAGTATTGTAGGGGAAATATGGGTGATGTTTCATGATCAGGGCCTACCACTACACTTTTGGGTTGAGGCATGCAACACAATGGTTTATTTGCCGAATCGTAGCCCACATCGGATTCATGGGATGTAGACACTAGAGGAGGCTTATTCCAATAAGAGACCAGATGTTGGTTACTTCAGTATTTTTGCATCATCGGTATATAATATGCATGGAAGAAGCTTTAGCCAATAGTAAAGTTACAAATATTTTTGGGGTACATTGATACACCTCACAATTATCGGGAGTCCTTGTCGACCAGCAGGATGACAGTGGTTCCCAGGGATGTCAAATTCGATGAGGAGAAGGCCATGTGAGTTTCCCTTGGGAGGGAGCTTGAGTTACATGCAGTTGAGAATATTTTAGCTCCTAATCTTGAGGAGCCTCAGATTTTTGTGTAGCAACCACATGTAGAGGATCCGGGAGTGGAGACATCCTCTTAGGTAGAGTCTTCTAGAAATGGGAGAAAGCCCACCAAAGAGGATGATAGGCTATTGCATGATGAATAAGAGAATGTGGGAGAACCCACAAGTTAACATAGGCATAGGAGCTCACCTAAGAGGTACACTGGATACATGGCTCTTATGAGAAAATGTGTTGAGACAAATTCATCTTCCTTTGAGGAGGTAGTGCAGAAACTAGTTTAGGTTGATGCCATGGTGGAGGAGTATGACTCCATAATTTGTAACGATATTGGGGATCTGGTCCTAATACTAGAGGAAGAGTCAGTGGTGAGCTCCCTATGGATTTACAAGGTAAGGCAAGCTACAGATGGTAGTGTGGAGAAGCATAAGGCTAGGTTTGTGGCCCATGGCTTTTCACCAGTAGACGTGATTGACTATGATGAAACCTCTACTCTTGTTGCAAGGTACTCATTACCAGATCTATATTGGCACAATCAACATAGATTGGTTGGAAGATATATCATATGGATGTAAATATAGACTTCATTAAAGGCATGATTGACGAAGAGCTGTACATAGAGCGGAATAAAGGTTTTGAGAACTTTGACCTTGAGTTGCATGTGCACCAACTTAAGAGAGCATTGTATGGGCCGAAGCTAGCACCCCATGCTTGGTACACTAGGATGAATAGCTAATTCACTGAGTTGGGCTTCACCAAGAGTGAAGTGGATGCGAACCTATACCACATAGTGGTGGAAGGTAAATTATTGACCATTGTGTTATATGTTGAAGATTTTATTTTAACAAGCGATGATCAGCTGATCAAGTTTTGCAACTAGGACCTTGGAAGAGAGTTTGAGATGAAGGACATGGGGCTCATGCACTTCTTTCTAGGAATGGAATTATGGCAGGGTGATGGGGAATTGTTTGCATCTCCAGAAAGTATGCCAATGAGATACTTAGGAGGTCCTACATGGAAAGAAGAAAACCTATGGAGACTCCTCTAGCAGGGTACTAGAGGAAGGAGGTTTCTACTTCAAGGAAAGTAGTGGAAGGTACTATTTACACGTAGATTGTGGGTTCAGTCATGTATTTGGTGAACACATGTTTGAATATGTGCTATGTAGTCAACCATATGTGCTATGTAGTCAACCAACTTAGTCAAGCGATGGTTAGGCAAACCAAGTTGTATTGGAAGGTGACAAAGCATGTGTTGAGATACCTCAAGGGATCTACTCAGTATGGATTGTGGTACAAACAGACAAAGGGAGTGAAGCTTCAAGCCTTCATCGATGAAAAATGGGAAAGGAGTCCATTCGACAGGAAGAGCACATCAGGAGCAATATTCAGTATTAGGTTAGTGAACGTTTCTTGGTACAATAGGAAACAAATATCGGTTGCACTTAGTTCAGAAGAGGCGGAGTACATGGTTGTAAGTCAAGCAACATGTGGGGCCATATGAATGAGGAAGATTATGGTTAGTTTGTTTGGTCAGCAGATGGATCCAACTGTGATTTACAATGATAATTAGAGTTGTATCAAATTGTCTAAAAATCCATTTTTCCATGATCATTCAAAGCATATTGATATCCGATAGCATCATCTTAGAAATTGTGTATTGAGGTGGATTATGTTGTTGGAGTACATTCCCATGGAGGAGCAAGATGTTGACATTTTGATAAAGGCATTGTCAAGATGTAAATTTGAGTTTCCCAGAGGTAGGATCGGGGTAGCTGATAATCCCTTTCTTGTTGATAAGGAGTCTTGAGAAGTGGCAACAATAAATTCCAATTTAATTTGTCCTTGAATTAAACTATGAATTAAAATCATATTCTATTCTCATAGAAACTTGTAAATAGTTAATTATATTTTAATTAACTTAATTATCTTAGGAATTTTGAGTTGGAAGTATTTCTTTATTCATCTATATTTTCTCCCTAAATTTTATTTGAGTTGTAATTAGATAACTCAGTTTTAATGAGTTCTAGATAGTTAAAATAGTTCTAACTGTCTGTGGAACTAGTAGAGGTCTAGGGGTGAGTTGGTGCACTGGTGCATCCTTAGTGCTACTTCAACTAACTAGATATTCCCTCATGATAAACTCATGCATTTTAGTTTAGTGAAAGACTTGGTTGAGACTAGAGTGTAGGGACAATGTACTATAAGTTGTAGAGTGATATGAGTTGTAAGACCATGCACACAATTAGGACCTAGTTTGTATTCTGCAGTTTTGAGGAAGGATTTCCCACATTAAATATGGTTTGATTCTCACAAGAATTACGCAAGGAAATATGGGCTCACTAGGCCGCATAAATTGGATAAGTGTTGGTCAGTGCGTGCTTGTGAGGCAAAGAGTTGATCATCCATGTGCAGAATTGTTGAACAAGCTTTGTATTATCACTCATATTTCTGATTAATGCAATAGATAGTCAGTGTTTTGAGCAGTAGATTTCCCAAAATAAACAATTGTGTTATCGCTTTGACTATCTTCCTCTTGTTAATTATTGTTTTCATTGATTCTTCGTTTCCTTTATTTAAATAGTACAGTAGATTCTTGTGTTGTGTTTTAGTACATTACATGATTTGTGAATCTATAGGAAAATCTACATTAGTTTTGTCATCTTTTCATATTGATTATATGAAAAGTATAATTGAAATCATAATCCATTTAAATCTTTATTTCGATCTATTGTAGTAAACATCATACCTTATCTCTCTTGCTATCCACCATTAATAGGTTGAATTACTATAACACAAAAATCAATGTACATTGTCAATAATGTTTTGGGATTACACTAAAATAAATGCACACCTTTAATCCAATCACTTTAAAATCAATGCATCTAATGCAAGCAATAAAATAAGCTTAGAAAAAAATCTACACTAAAATCAATGAATTTAATGCAAGTAATCAAATAGGATCAAAAATCAACATCTACACGTAAATAATGCATATAGTGTAAGTAAGAAAATATGATTAGAAACCAACATCTACATTGAAATTAATGCATCTAGCACAAGTAATCAAATAGGATTATAAATCACCATCTACACTAAAATAAATGGATTTAGTGCAAGAAATAAAAATAGCATTAGAAATCATCTAAATTGAAATCAATTCATCTAGTGCAAGTAATCAAATATAATTAGAAATCAACATCTATACTAAAATCAATAAATCTAGTGCAGGCAATCAAATAGGATTAGAAATCACCATATA
>APFE030350205.1:0-21287 GCA_000404065.3 Pinus taeda
AAACACATACACATTGCACATGCAAAAAGTTTCAACATTAAATTATCTTACAACACAACTTAGTTCATCTAATTAGCATAAGCTCACCATCATATCACATAAACAAACAAAAATTAGTTTCATTTAAAAGTACATAGAAAATAAACCAACATATACAAAAACACATACACATTATAACTAAAAGTACATCTATACATAAATACCAACATCATATGTCTCACAAATATATCATAATATAAAAAAACACAATTCTTCATACATTTATGAAATTTTATATAAACATAATTTTAATATTTAAATCAGAAAATACCAACATTTAAAATAAATAAAACAATTATATTCATGAATAAGTTTGTTTGACATTTTTACAATTTAATAAAATGGGAATCTATATAATTAAATAATGCATATCATTTTACATTATAAACAACCATGTATAAAACAAAAAATTCAATTTGCAAAAATATTCATTTCATATTATATAATTTCAAACCAATAAACAATTACATCAGTATGCACATAACTAAACAATACAAATATAAGAAATCACTAACAAAAAATGTGTTCATGTTTCTTAGCTACATTGGTCAATGTTAGCTAACTTAATAATAGTTAATAGGAAAATAGAATCATATAGGCTTGCATTGAGAGGAACTAATAAATGGGGATGTGAAGAGGATAAATTAATTTCTTGCTTAGGGACATGTACTTGCATAAATTTTGGTGGGTAGTAATCACTAATAAGTTACACATTCATAGTTTTACTCCTACATATATGTTGAGGACAACATAAATAATGGTAAGTAGCTATGAGTAAATATATTTTTATTTACATCATATTATTATCTACTTTTTATGTAAAAAATTAAAGTTATCTATTAAAAATTGCAAAAACTATTTTTTGCAATAAAAATATTAAAACTGTAACAATAAAAATAATGCAACTACTATTTTTATAATAAAAAAAAAAACTAAATCAACAACAAATACAAAATACAAACCACTTGTTACAATTATTTACCAAAGTTTGGGATGTGTTGGAAGACATCATAATGATGATTTAACTTAACTACGCATTCCTAGAAAATAACTATGTTCACCATGCATGATTGAATATCTCACGGGTTAATTATACATTCTTGCACATAATCACGGGTTAATTATACATACTTGCACATAGAGAAACTGTATCACACACAAACGTGTAAATACTGTTTGTGTAAATACTTAAAATAGTGAATGACCGTTTAAAGGTTTGGCAGATGGTTCTGAATGTAACTTTGTTATTTTCACATATGGATTTTCTCTAATAACTTTAACATTATATAAACTTGTCTCCCTTTATTATATATTATTAAAAGAAACCATGAAAAGAGGATCAAGAAAACTTTCTTGTTTTACCGTCTTTATAAACAGAAGTTTGTACAAAAGTTAAACAAAGTAAAGTAATTATGATCCATTTGTTACCTAGGTGGATGGTCTCCTTTTGCATTGTAGATTAATAAAATGCTTCCTGTAGAGCAGTGATAACATAGGATTCTAACTGAACACAAAGATACGAGGGGATTAATTGAATTGGATACCAAAGAGTAGAGAAAAAAATCTAAAAACATAAGTAATTAATGCTATTAGGGACGAAGAACAGAGAAAGAAGATCAAAAGAAAACTAAAAGTTGATAAAATTAATGAGATTGCGGACCTTGAACGGAGCAATAGGATTAAAGGACATAGTAGATAAGAGGTTAATACGATTAAAAACCAATAACAAAGCATAAAGATTTAAAAACATTAAGCGATTTAAAAACATTAAGCTAGGCAATAAGATTAAAGTACATAGTAGATAAGAGATTAATGCGATTAGAAAACAATAACAGAGCATAAATATTTAAAAACATTAGGCCAAGCAGGTAGTAAAGGAGGAGACATAGTAGAAATAATGTTGAACCTTGTATATGTTTTCAATTGCTCTAGAAGACTCACCCAATCACTGAAATCTAAATACAGGTTTAGCTCCATGTCTAGATAAAAAGAGAGAGACGGGCCTTGCTCTAGGTATAAAATTAGTACGGGATTGGATGCTGTCACGTATAGTGATTTAGTTTATATATTTAACTGGGTTTAGATTGATTGAAAACAGATGAGGGGAATTCACGGGCAAAAAATCAAAATCAGGTCAATTGTAGGAATGACAAACTGATAGGGTGGGTTCTGAGTTTTGATGAAGAAAGACCAGAATTTTGTTTTTGAGGTTTTTGTAGATTTCGTCATTGTTTAGATTATTTTTCGGATCCATTGCATAAGGATTTTTTTACATCGAAGTTTCGAACCAGCAACCATGGTTCAACCATTTTCAGGATGTGAAAAAAAATGAAAATGAACCATCGTTGCTGTTTCCAAACGCCTATGGCAAAGAATCCTTATGCGATAGATCAGAAAGATAATCTAATTTATAAAACTAAAACAAAAACAAAAAAATAAATCGTGAATATGAATATAAAATAAATAAAAAAATACACTCGTTAAAGCTGCAACAAATATCACTATTACTTCCCTCTTCTGCACGGTAAATACCTCCTCCATTGATGACATTGACTCCTCCATTGATGACATCGAACAACAACGTCTTTCATTCATCCATGCACCCCTTCTGGCTGATCCTCTTCGATCAAATTCAGATTTAAATAATGTGCAGTAAAAGCTACAATGTACAGACACATAGACAAAACAAAAAAACCCACAGGAACAGCAGGTATAGAGTCAGAGTCACGTAAATAGAGACATGGATAACAGGAAACACTTCCACTGTAGATGCAATGAAATTCCTTACAATGGCAAATGATTAAACAACTCGATTCTTCATTCATCCCTTCTTATTGCTCATTCATCCAACGCACTGTTCTCCATCAAAAGCTACAGGGTAAATACGCAACAGAAACACAATATAGACAGAAACACAGAGAGTCACAGCCTCACACCCATTGACATAAACCAGTGAAAACACTTCCAATGCACATACAACAAAGTTCGCTGCAAATACGCGGCATCCATATATAGAAGGGGCACTCATATATATACACGGCACCTATTCGTTTAGAGGCACCCATATATATATATCGCACCACAGCCTAATCTATTTCCGAACATAAAGATTCCCTCACTCAGTCTCATTACAGTTTACCACAACGTCTATAACGAATAAAAAGAAAAAGTTTGAGATGCTTTTCAAGAAATTCTCTCTTAACCAAAAAAATTGAGATGCTTTTCAAGAAATTATCTGCGCATCCACGTCAGTGAAGTAGTTGGTTTTTCTAAAATTTGGAATGTTCATGCCTGAATTAAAGGTAGAATCTCCGATACTCGATGTACTTTATGTAACTGTCATTTTCTCGTACTCTGCTTTCGGCTGTCAGCGATTAATATTACAAGGTTAATAGAAAAGCAGTGAATATTTCTATCTTAGAGCATTCAATATAATTCACTGTCTTCCTTTACCCTTAATATTAATAGAATTGAATTATTTTTTAAGTTTTATATTAAAATTGTGTTATTTTTATTTTGTAGAGATAATTTAAATTATGTATTTGCAATATGGAAATGAAACTAAAGCTACTACTTTCATAATTTTATAATTATGAAAGTAAAGTTATTATTTCATAATTTTATGGAGATATTTATTTGAAAATACATTTTAAATATTTTAAAACTATTTTAATAGGGCAAATTTTAAATATTTGAAAATACATTTTAAAGCTACCTTAATACTAAATATTTTAAATATTTGAAAATATATTTTATAGAGAATTACTGGTGTGTTTATTTTTTCTGGTCAATCATATGGAAAATGAGATAATTTACCTTATTTTGATTATTGGTTTGTTTGTTTAAAAAAATTAGTATAGAGTTTTTTTTTCTCAAAAGAATATGCACACTTTATTTTGTATAGTTTGAAGTGTAGGAAGAATTTTGATTGTTCTTTGCTTTTAGCTTTTTACTTCTTTTTTTTTGCTTTTTTTTATAGTAATTTTAGATATATTTTCTTAATGTTTTTTAGGCTTTTGATGCAATATTGAACAACTAGAATTTTATCATAGTTAAAAGAATGTATTCCTTAGACAAAACTATTTTCCAAACTTGCATCCTTGTATTTTTCAAACAACTATATTATTCTTTAAAAGATTATTCATTTTAGCTATACCATAGATTAGTACCTCACATATACAAATATATTTGCATGCTAGGCACATCCACTATAGAGTAGATTCATTGTCATTTTGAGAACAATTTTGTATTTATACATAAAGTGATGGATTATTAAAACTCTAGAAGATTATATTGTCTTTACCCATGGGTTGATGTTGTATTTCAAATTAGTACCATATAACAAGATACAACTCAACAAGACTACACACCTCACAATAAGAACTTTTTCCAGTTTTTTTTTTTTAACTAGTGCAATCATATACATTAAATGACTGTTATACACATCAATCCATGATAAGTATCAAAACACTTGCCCCATTCTACATCTCACATTGCGTAGATAGAAAAAAATCATAAAATTTATTATAAATTATTGTTATTAATTAAAAAATTAATTATAGTTAGTATATATACATTTAAAAAATATGTGACAATATTCCAAAATCATCCTCACTTTACCATGGAAATTCTTAACTCAAGTAAATAACTCTTCTTACAATGTTATGGGCCAATACCATGACTCATCAATACCACAAGTTGAATATGACATGTGTTGATGTGATGTTTTCTTAAATTAAACAATTTGACATAAATTAACTAAAATAGCATAATTAACTTGGAGATAAATCTTAACCCTTGATCTGTGAATACTACTATGAGTGTTCTAGCATATTTTGTGGAGGTTGAATCTCTACCATTCACCTAATAATTATTAATAATTAAATTAAAATTGTGGAAAGTCTATTATCAAATAAACAGGCTAATGTAATCATTAAGAGCGTGAATTCTCTCCTTTATGACTTAGATCTACTCTTTATTGATTACAAATTTTCTCTCCATAACATATGACTAGCGATTGCACCAAATGTTGCAAAGGAAAAGTAGTAAGACGTAAATTGGAGAAGCATCATGACATATAAAAGATCATTGAAGATAAAAATTAGAAAACAAAATGTCATTCAAATCTAGAAGATATAGAGAAATCAAATACTAAGTTCTTCCTATTCCAAATGAATCAATTTTTGACTTTTTTTAGTTTTATAGGATTACCATAGTCACATGAATTTGTAGTTGGAATTTTTAATTCTCAAATTACTACTGAGTATAACCAATCTATTTGTGCATGGAATGAATTTAGTAAAAATAACTCTAACTGGAATTTCATGTGTAGGCAATATCAACAGAGGCTCGTGCAACGTAAAAGACAGGATTAGTAGGAATGACATATTTGAGCCCTAATGCGAATATATTTCATGATCCTTTAATGGGAAAAGGTCAAGAGACATCACAAGAGGATCCTTTACTTGTTAGTGAATATGTTGCCAACTATGTGAGGGGATTATAGTTAATAAGTAGTCTGGATCCTAATAGATTACACTGCCTATGATTTGGATAACTCAAATGGTGTTGATCGCTTCCATTTTGATGCCTAGGTATATTAGTTGATTATATAGACCATCTTAGGATACCAATTCAAAATTCGTATATCCATATGTTATATAATTTATGCTCCTATGGTTGATTTTGATCTCAAATGTGGAATGAAAAAAATAGGTTACATAATAGGACGTAGAGAACAATTAGTGTTCGCTAGAAGCGGAAATATGCAGAAGTTTTAGTTCCACTCTAATTGAAAAATTCGTTTGGTGATTCTTTTAAACAAAAATAAAGTACCATTAGTATTGATTTATTATTGAAAAAACAATGTTCTTGATATTTGTGATATAATACATCTTTATGAAATCATTTAACAACAAATTTGTGATGAAATATGTTTGCCCTAAATGTAAAGAAACATGTTTATTTTTCTATCATTAATAATAAACTAAATATATAAATGGCTTTGCAAAAAATGACCCACAACATAACTTAAGCATAATATTTACTAATATAAATGTCTCCAAGAAAACAAAAATGTTGCACAACTTAAACATAACCTTTACTTTGCATGATTTTTATTCTTCAAAGCCAACTCACATTATAGGCCACAACTTGAATTATTCATAATATTTACACCATATAATTCCTCATTCTTGAAATTATTGGTAAGTTATAAATTAGTTTGTCAATTTTTTTTAGAGTTGTGGTAGGTAAGAGAGTTCGGTGAGAGTTCCATACATCAAGCTCAATCTAATGAGCACCTAATAGAAATTCCCTTCATAAATAAAATGGGTTAATGTACATTATATATATCCTCACATTATATATTACTGAATATATACTGAAATCAATAAGGTTGATATATAAATGAAGAAAGAAGATGTATTTATATAAGTGTTTTAATGTATTTAAAGCATTATCCAACTTCTTACTGAAATCAATAAGGTTGATATATAAATGAAGAAAGAAGATGTATTTATATAAGTGTTTTAATGTATTTAAAGCATTATCCAACTTCTTACATTTAGATATTAGATTAATGTTTTTAACAAAAATTCATTTCCCAATATTCCTTTTTCAAACTTTTTAAAAGCAGATTTATATATTCTTATTTAAAAATAAAGTAAATAATTATTGTAGAATTTATTTATTTATTTATGTTTAAATTTTAGAAGAATTTTTAAATTGAAGTTATTGAGATTGTATAGTATAAACTTATTTAGAACAATTGTTTCAGTTCTTTTTTCTAGTTTAATGTTGAAAATTAAAATATTTTTGTTAAATTTTCAAAATTATACCATAAAAAAAGGGTTTTTGATACTTATCCATATACATCTAAATTAGTATATATTTTTCAATATGTTTAATTTATGTGACTAAGTTAGTATATATCTTAAAAAATATTTAAAGGCAGTATAGGTAAAAGTAATTTCAACTTTATAGCATATGCACATTGTTGTAACCATAATTAAATATTTGACTTGAACTAACTTGAGATATTTTAAGCCACAAAAATCTAGAGTTAAGATGGATCTAGGCTGGTTATATATTAGTAGCCATCATATGTGTTAGTTCAAGTATCCTTTTTTTCTATAAATACACAAATATTGCTCAACAATAATGGTTGTAAAAAGCATATACATTATACACACAAACAATAGGGCTTAAAAAATGTATTAATATGAGAAAATGCAATTCTAAATGAAAATACAAATATTACAGAAATTGGGAATTTGGGAGAAGCTTCTTAATCAATAAGGCCATTTTCCTCTTCAATTACTCTATCCTCATTTGTGACCTCCTATATTTCTGCAGGCTTCTCATTCTCTTTTTTTGCAACTCCTCCTCCAACCTTTTCACCTTTGAATATGCCTTCAAAGTTGTAAATGATCCATGGTTGCATTCTCCTACAACCATTGATATGGTTACTACCTCAACCTTTGTTTCATTGTCTCCAACCGTACAATGAGTTGTAATATCTTCCACTCTTATGGCACTTTCATTTCCATCTTCTCCTTCAAAATATTTTTCAAATACCACAACAATGTTATCGTTGTCCTTTTCTTGAGTTGGAGCAACAATATGGTTGTTTCTTCCTTCTTCTATACTTGCATACTAACTAACATTAGATGCATTAATTAAATCAAATTCCTTAATGGGCATGCCCTCTAGGGAATCTTCATCCACAAATGCACAAATGATGAATTCATCACCATCCATCTCAAAATATGGCATTTAAAGACACATTTCTCTTCATTTTATCTTATCAACACTACTTGGAGATCTTCCTTGACCTCCTCTGCATACAAAACCCTTTCAATTTGTTAAGCCTTCCACATTCGAGAGCTTTCAACAACAATATTGACATTGAATGTTGCACCCTCAATTTTGATGTCTCCTTTAACCCTTGTTATGGTATTTTCCACCTCAATATCTGACTCATCCTCTGCAATGCGCTCATGGACTAACCTACCATTCATTTTTTATAACGTAACAGTCTCACTTCGACTCAAATGTGTAAAATATCACTCGCAACCCCAACCTTGCTACTAGTTGTTTTCCCTAAACATTCATTCACAAACTATTAAACAGAAATTGGGTTACACAAATGATAGTCCCAACGCCATCATCACCTACCCATTTACTATATAATGATGTATATATAATAATGAGCTTGTATACTACACTGGATGATCTTGAGTTTGTGATGCTACGCATTTTTTATATTGGTGCTTAGTGAAATGCAGCAAAACTCAATCACAAACCTAAAATGGTGGAGCAACTCAACTCTAATTATGAATTATATTATACATATCATGTGTCCACTAAAGGATGCATGAATCATACTATGTATCGTGGCCAAGTTCTGCATGAAAAAAGGAAATCTTTGTCTAGCTCATTCTGATGGTGGGATGTGGTTTGAACTGGGAAGATAGCTTGAATGTCATAAGGAGAAAGACAAAAAAAAAATAACGGAAGCAAAGGTCAAAATGAGAGTGTCTTGTAGAAGCATAAGTGGCTAGATTGTTGTGTTGCAAAATATCCAACTACTAATCCCACTACCCATCTTGCTAATGAGAAATCTTGTTAAAGACATGAGAGGTTTTGTTGTAGTTGTGCTACAAAATATGCATGTAATAATTCCACTCTTTATTCTACTAGCGGTAGATGTAAAGAACATGAAACAAAGTTTGGTTCATTGCCCTGATTTAACGATTAATTTATGGTTGAAATGGACTGGAAAACAAAGCTAACAACCTTTTTTATTTACAAAGGTTTTGAAAGGTGGCTGAAAATCTGGATTCACAATAAGAAATGATAGTCAATGGTAATGTAGACTGGCTCCAAACATATTCGAAGAAAAGTATTGTAGTTTTAGTTGCAACAGTAGTTTTGTTTAAAGATATGAAAATTTAAAATTATCATCGTGGAAAACATGCATATTGCCACAAATATGTAATCATGTTTCTGTTGAATAAAAAAATCCATTGTGAAGGATTCTTAAGCCCAAAAGTCAACATTTTTGGATGTAATTTTCCACTTGTTTCCACATGAAAAGCCAACAGAAGTACCTCTGCAAATGCAACAGAGTATTTTTCTCACCAAAAATTTCTCCATAAAATGAGGGTGCATAATCTTGATAAGAAGATAGGAATCAAGATGACCTAGCTAGAACAATCATCTGATTAAGCTTGTAAAGAATGCCAAAGTGGATTGTGTAGTAAAGGAAGAGTACTAGTTAACCATAGTAGATTGGTGGGTGGATTTTATCATTAGACAAAACCCCATTGAATATTGGGATTTTCAATCCGCATAGGCACAAATCTAAAGCGACAATGTTACGTTCATGTTTGAAAGGACTAGTAAGTTGAAAGGAACTTAATATACCTAGTGTGTCATTTCTTTTTCAAACGTTCAATCTCTCATTTTCTTTTTAGGTTTTATAATTGATGGGTTTTGTATTTCCATGGGTTCAGACCAGGACAATATTTCAGACTTTAAAATGAATTTAATGGACATTGACAACAAGCATATGGGCATTCCAAAATTAGAGTAGCATGGCATTGTGAGGATGCCATCTCAGGAATTTTCTTGCAACTAAAAGGATGTTAGCTCCATTAGGGACACTGATGGGTAACAATCATGCTACTGAGTTTTTGAACAAAAAAAATCTCGTTTTCTTGATGCTACTAATTTTTTATATTGGTGTTTATTCAAATGTAGCCAAACTCATTCACAAACTTAAAATGGTGGAGCAACTAAATTCCAATTATAAAGTATATTATATTTAGCATGTGTCCATTGATGGATGCATGAACCATGTTATGTTTCATGGCCCAGTTCTGCATGAAAAAAGGAAAGCTTTGTCTAGCTCATTCTGATGGTGGGATGTGGTTTGAACTGGGAGAACAACTTCAATGTCATAAGGAGCAAGAAAACAAAAAAAAAGCCAAAACATAGGTCAAAGGGAGAGTTTCCTGTAATCTGGATTCACAATAAAAATGGTGGTCAATGGTAATCTAAAATGGCACCAAACACATTGGAATACAAGTATTGTAGTTGTAGATACAACAATAGTTTTTTTGAATGCTATGAAAAGTTAAAACTATCATCATAGAAAATCTACATATTGCCAGAAATGCAATCATGTTTGCATTGAATAACAAAATCCATGGTGAAGGAATCTTAAGCCCAAATGTCAACATTTTTTTATGTAATTGGCCAATACCCATCTCTGAATCGGGTATTATAATATCCCGCAGTGAGCTCAAGAGCAAGTGATTTGATTCCATAATGCCAATGTATTCCAACCACTTTTCCATAAAGATTGACACTAATGCCACGAAAAACGGCTTCAACTGTGGTTAGAATTCTCTCCCCATGATCAAGAAGCATACCAGAATACCACTCAAGGAAAAACTCACCACAAGGATTATTTCAACCACCATCTCTTATGAAAAATGGTGTGTCCTCAAGCTAGTTTTTGTAGTGGCATACGTCACTTGGGCCCCCATTACCCCATTCTTTCTTGCCAACAACTTCAACTACAACTTTAAGATTAGAGACCGTACACTGTAATACAAAGATATTCAAATTAGTTAATAAGGGACATTGATCCCAACATCTTTAAAAATTTATATAGAAACTATACACACGTAGATGTATATAAAAAAGGTAAGATGCAACTATGCTATAGAGAAAGTAACTTAAAAAAATTATATACATTATCATAACACTAAAATGCTCCAATCCCTAGGAATATCCACATAGCATTACTCTCAGGATAAGATGGATACCTCAACTCTCTTGCAGGACCCATTCCCACTTGAATATCATATATTATCATGGACAAATCACACCCATGTTAGAGATATTTTTAACATAGATTCAAATCATGAAATTACTTTGACATACAACCAAGAGAATTATCACAGGTCAAAACAACTCCCAGATAGATATATAGAAGGGTTTAGTGTCAATGATATTTGAAGAAAAGCAAAGCAGAATAAAAGAAGCACAATGATTACAAACTGGATTAATATAGATTAGGGAAATTTTACATATGAAGACTAAATGGATATCTAAGACTTGTAGCATGCATGATAGTCTAGAAATATGTTTCACATTCAGATTTTTCCTATTTAAAAAAAGTTAAGATTTAGGATTAATTATGCAAGAGAGCAACATCCTCTTGGATCAATGGGACTGTAGCATAGATAAATGAGTTTGTATCTCTATTGTGTTTCTCCCATAAATTTGAGGCCCCTCCTTGTGCCATTCTTCTAACAAATTAGACAATTGACCTCTAATTTTCAGGCTCGAACAAATTTTGGTTTATTCTCAAATAAGTGAATGCACACATGGGTTCCACTGTGGTGTTAATACCATCTTCTGGCAGTCGAAGATTGGCATTCCTAATGATCTGATCATTGACATCTTGATAAAATATTGGAATAGAATTCTCACCAACAAGAGGGGCCCCAGCTTTCCAACTTACAAGGAATCAAGAGAGAATCACAAGTCAAAATGGGCTTATAATCTCGAGGGTTTTGCGAGATGTCCAATTGCAGAAAACAAGTAGAATTGAATGAAATGATGAGAATGTGGTAAGATTGGAGAAAACATCTAGAATGGAAGGATGTGATGAGAATGTTGGAGGACCATTCAAGGGGACACATTACATTATCCAATGAGTAGATGACAATTATGAATGTTGTTTCAACAGGGGAATTTGTATTTCTTACAGGCTCTGCAGGCACAACAAAGAGTTATCTTCTTAATTTTGTAGTAAAAATATCAAAGAAATTGCATGGTCCAAGCTCCATCTTTGTAACAATCTCAACAGGGATTCCAACATGATATTTGAGTGGAACGACTCTACATTCCTTTGTTGGAGCTCCACCATTTGTTGTGACTAAGCAAGGACTGTTGATACTAATGGAAAAGAAAAAAAATGTTAATAGATGGAAAAATCCCCAGGCATTGGTTATAGATGAGCTAAGCATGATTGATTGAGAGCTTTTTGATGAGTTGAATTATGTTGCCAATAATCTAAGGTAGCGATCAAATGGGAAAGGGGTGTGGAGTGGGTTCTAGTTGGGTATTGGCACAAACATTATAGTTTTGTGTTCCTCGTTCAAATTGGGAAAGAAGGGGCCGACCAACCACTTCCGAGAAAATGTTTCTACATCAAGAAACATATGATCAAAGAGAGGGATGTTGGGCCAACGAGCATACGATCTCACAAAGTTTTAGATCATTACAAATGTGTTTTATATCGATATCTGTTAGAGGAATGGCTAACAAATTTTCATATAGGGTGAGGGGATTTGGGAGCATGAAATGAGCAAATATACAGAGAAAATTACAGTGAGAAAATTGACTCAGTGATTCTCAACATAAACCTTAGTCCCAAAATACAATGGTAATCTAAATTGGCTCCAAAAACATTGCGAGAAAATTATTGTAGTTGTAGTTGAAAAAAAAAATTTGTTGAATCCTATAAAAAGTTAAAACTAACATCCTGGAAAATTTTCATATTACCACAAATATGCAATCATGTTTCTATTGAATAACAAAATCCATGGTGAAGGATTCTTAAGCCCAAATGTCAACATTTTTGGATGTAATTTTCCACTTGTTTCCACATGAAAAGCTAATAGAAGTACCTCTACAAATGCAATAGGACATTTTTCACACAAAAAATCTCTCCATAAGATGAGGGTGCATAATCTTGATAAGAAGATAAGAATCAAGATGACTTGGCTAGAACAATCATTTGATTAATCTTGTAAAGGATGCCACTGTGGATTGCATAGTCTAGGAAGAGTGCTAGTTAACTAGAGTAGATTGTTGTGTGCAGTTTATCATTAGAAAAAATCCCGTTTGATATTGGGATTTTCAATACCCATAGGTGGAAAATCTAAATTGACACTGTTACCTTCATGTTCAAAAGCCCCGGTAAGTTGAAAGGACCTCAACATACCTAGTGTGTCATTTCTTTTTTAATCATTCAATATTTCATTTTCCTTTTAGGTTTTATAATTGATGGGTTTTGTCTTTCTGTGTGTTCGGACTAGAACAATATTTCAGACTTCGAAATGAAGGTAATGGACATGGACATTGGCAACAATCTTCTAGGCATTCTAGAGTAAGAGTAGAATGCCATTGTGAGGATGCCATCTCAAGAATTTTCTCACATTTGCAAGGATCTCAACTCCATTGGAGACATTGGTAGGCAGGACAAAATCCCATTAAATATTGGGATTTTCAATCCCCATAGGCAACAAATCTAAAGCGACATTGCTACCTTCATGTTCAAAATCCCTAGTAATTTGAAAGGGCCTCAATATACCTAGTGTGTCATTTATTTTTCAATCATTTAATCTTTCATTTTCCTTTTAGGTTTTATAATTGATAGGTTTTGTCTTTCTGTAGGTTTAGACTGTGACAAGATTTTGGACTTCGAAATGAAGTTTATGGACATTGACAGTGAGCATCTAGGCATCCCAGATTCAGGGTAACATGCCATTGTGAGGATGCCATCTCAAGAATTTTCTGGCATCTACAAGGATCTCAGCTCCATTGGGACAGTTGTAGGTAGCAGTCATGCCACTGAGTTTTTGAACAAAAAGCTCTCATTTTGCTGATGCTATTAATTTTTTATATTGGTGCTTATTCAAATGCAACCAAACTCAGTCACAAGCCTAAAACGGTAGAGCAAATCAATTCCAATAACGAAGTATATTATATTTATCATGTGTCCATTGATGGATGCATGAACCATGCTATGTATGGTGGCCAAGTTCTGCTTGAGAAAAGGAAAGATTTGTCTAGATCATTTTGATGGTAGGATGTGGTTTGAACTAGGATAAAAACTTGAATTTCATAAGGAGAAAGACAAAAAAAAAAATACAAAACATAGGTCAAAAGGAGAGCATCCTGTAATCTAGATTCACAATAAAAAATTATGGTCAATGGTAATCTAATATGGCTCCAAACACATTGGAAAAAAAATACTATAGTTGTAGATGCAACGATAGTTTTGTTGAATGCTATGAAAAGTTAAAGCTATCATCCTTGAAAATCTACATATTGCCCCAAGTATGCAATCATGTTTCCATTGAATAACAAAATACATGGTGAAGGATTCTTAAGCCCAAATGTCAACATTTTTGGATGTAACTGGTCGATACCAATCTTTGAATTAGGTACTATAATATCCATCAGTGAGCTCAAGAGCATGGGATCTTGTTCCATAATGCTAATGTATTCCATCCACTTTTCTAGAAATATTGACACTAGTGCCATGAAAAATGGCTTCAACTGCTATTAGGATTCTCTCTCCATGATCAAGAAGCATACGAGAATACCACTCAAGGTAAAACTCACCATAAGGAGTATTCCATCAACCATCCCTTCTAAAAAATGGTGTTTCCTCAAGCCAATTCTTGTAGTGGCATGTGTTGCTTCGGCCCTCGTCACCCCATTCCTTCTTGCCAACAACTTTAGCTATGGCTTTACGATTAGAGAACATAAACTACAATACAAGGATATTCAAATGAGTTAATAAGGGGCATTGACCCCAACAACTTTAGAAACTTATATAGCAGTTATATACATGTAGATATATAAAAAAGGGTAAGATGCAGCTATGCTCCATAGAAAGTAATTTAAAAATATATATATATACCTTATCATAACACTAAAATGCTCCAATCCTTGGGAATCTCCATGTACCATTACTCTCAGGATAAGATGGATACCTCAACTCTCCTGCAAGATCCATTCCCACTTGAATTTCATGTATTTTCATGGACAAATCACACCCATGTAGTCATACCTATTAGAGGTATGGCTAACAAATTTGGATATAGGGTGATGGGATTTAGGTTCAGTGAAATGTGGAAATATACAAAGAAAATTGCAGCAAAAAAATTGAGTACTGGGTCTCAAAGCCCTAGTGGTTCTCAACAAAAACCTCAGTCCCAAAATACGCTAAACCAACAACACATCGAGACGATGAAGTTTCAAAAGTAAAAAGAACTATCCAAATAGAGTACGAAAAAACAATCAAAGGGAAGACATAGTGAAGCATGGTTCAAAATATTTTCAAAAATTGGAGGGATTTCCAAGAAATCCAAATGTCGAAGATGGCATGAATGGAAAAAATCCATGAGAATATTGGATAGCCAGCCTGATAAGCCTAATCCAGAGGGATGAAACTAAAAACATAGAATGAAAAAGCAATCACAAGGAAGCCATAGAGAATCACAGGTCAAAATGGATTCAGAATCTGGATGGTTTTCAAAGATGTCCAATTGCAGAAAACATGTAGAATTGAATGAAGTGATGACAATGTGGGAAGATTGGAGAAAACATCTAGAATGGAAGGACATGATAAGAATGTTGGAGGACCTTTCAAAGGGAAACATTACATTATCCAATGATAATATGATAGTTATGAATGTCACTTCAAGAGGGGAATATGTATTTCTTACAGGCTCTACAGGCACAGGAAAGAACTATCTTCTTAATTTTGTAGTTAAAATCTTGAGGAAATTGCATGGTCTAGACTCCGTCTTTGTAACAACCTTAATAGGGATTGCAACATGTCATTTGAGTGGCATGACTCTATATTCCTTTGTTGTAGATACACCATTTACTACTACTGAGCAAGGACTATTGACACTGATTGAAAAGAAAAATAGAAATATGAACATATGGAAAAATTCCAAGGCGTTGATTATAGATGAGATAAGCATGATTGATGGAGAGGTTTTTATTAGTTGAATTATGTTTCCAATAATATGATGCATTCATTGAATGGGAAAGGGGTGTGGGGTGGGTTATAGCTGGGTACTAGCACAAAATTACTTCTTAGCCATTGGACCAAAACTTGTATTAATATATAAAAAAAGAAGCTTTGATCATTAAGGTTGGGCCAAAATAGATTATAGTCGAATAGAGCTCCTCCTTGGCATTTTCTTCGTCATTGCGCTCCTTGAAGATTTGAACCCTCATCCTCTTGCTCACACTCCTGATACCCCTACTCCATACAACCTTATTAATATTCACATCAAGCCTCACATCGGTGGTTCCCATAACATTCTGGACAATTTTCATGATGTCTTTAATGACCTTTGGAGCCATTTTCTTAAAATTGCAACCATGGAGGAAATCATGCTGTCCACCGTTGTCCCTTCCTTGATGAGGCTAAAAGAGTTTTGGATGACCATCATATTTCACCACTATGGCTTCCTCCTGGATATGAAAAACTCTTGCCAAGTCCTCCACCGGTTGAAAATCCGGTTGGCCCATCATTGTGGTCGACCAAAGTGTCTACCATTGAAAATGAACCCTCTGAATCCATACCAGATGAAAGTCAAAAGGTCGAGCCAGCAGTTGACCTGGTCTTACCTTCTGAGTGTTCATCTTTGAATGATACCATCACTGAAGAGAAAGAGAACGACACCATTCAAATTCTTTTCATAAACAGAGATTCTAATGAACTTGGGGGCAGTCCAGCCGTTCCTTTATCGCAAGAAGGAAGTTCATCAGAGTCATATCCGACCGTCTATTCGGTCCCACAAGCAAGCAATCTGGTCATTTCCTTCGACTGGAATCTACTAGGTAGACCCTGTTTACCAGCTAGTGTACCATTCAGAATCATTGTACAAGCTTACAGAATGGTCATGGCTAGTACCATCATCGATGAAGGGGCTTCTGTGAGTAACCTTTCCTCAACTGCTTGGAAAGCACTTGGTTTGCCATCGCTTTTTCCTGAAAGGGCTTCTGTGAGTATCCTTCCAAATGTGCCCATTACTTTGAGAAGGAAAACCGTTCACATGAACATGATGGTAGTTCAAGGACCCTTAGGTTATAATCTACTCCTTGGACGCGACTATATTTATTGCATGGGAGCCATCGTCTCCTCACTCTTTAGAGTAATGTGTTTTCCGCACGAAGGCAGAATGGTCAAGCTCGTAGACCAAATGTCAGTCCCTGGTTCACACATCGCAAATAGTAAAATGACATCCCTAAATCATCTTTTCATGCAAAGAATGTCTCATCGATCTCCAATTCGTCCACCTAATGAGCGCGAGTGATTCAGGAGGATGTGATTGAAACCCAGGGGGCATGCACCCTGGTCCATTTCGATAGGGAAACCTTGGGCATAGAGTGGGTTTCTGTGAGGGATATATGACTAGTCTAACGAACCCATCCTTACAGGAAAATGGGATCAAGCTGGAATAAGATACCTTCGTTAAAGTTATGTGAGTGGAGTATCTCTATGCCACACCCCTTTGTCTATTTCGGTAGACATCACCAAGGGAGCTTTCTGTCTGCTACATGGATGGAACTTTCATGGTAACTTGGGAATTTTTCGTTATACCTGGGGGCATGAAAACCTTTTGTAAGCAAGTGAGAAACGACCAGATAAAGTTAGCTCTATGATTCCGCTGACTTCAACCGCCTAGGTCGGTTGAGTGGCTGAAACCATTCATCTTTGCAAGGGCCACCTGGGCACTAGCAAAGTAAAGGAAAAATTTTCCTACCTAGTGTTGGTGGTGATATTAGTAGTTAAGTAGAGAGGCGTAGTTGGTCGTTCCTAGTGTGCATGCAAGAGGCT
The DNA here is from genome assembly GCA_000404065.3 of Pinus taeda. Taxonomy (NCBI): domain Eukaryota; kingdom Viridiplantae; phylum Streptophyta; class Pinopsida; order Pinales; family Pinaceae; genus Pinus; species Pinus taeda. The sequence goes on from APFE030350205.1 coordinate 17,714, forward strand.
CTAGGGCAAAGCTTCAAAAGGTGCAAGCCCCATAAAAAATGGCATCTTGAACGAGACATCCTTATCATACGATTGGCAAGCAACATTACCGCAGGGTTCAAGCTCGTTAAAAAATAAACCCCCCACGAGCAGTTTTAGCGCATAGTTCAAGCTTGTTCAAAAATAAACATAAGTCATGAGAAAATGCTTCCCCTAGCATTTAAGCTCATTAAAAAATGAACCGATAAATAACCATCGTGAATGCCTTATCACCATCTTTTGAGCCTTGGTCATGTTCTCATCATCACCTCCACTCTGCTTTTAACTGATCATTCACCCCCATATGATTTTTTACCCCTTCGAGGAACATTTGCGAAGATTGATTCTATTAGCCATCCTTGTGACACTGTCGTGATTGGAAAATTCCAAATCTTACCTGGAATCAGCTGCTACCCAAAACCATCACTCGTTCCTTGAAAATGAGTCTCCTTTAAGCTCTTTTCAACTGACTTATAAAATATGAAAAGATTGCTAAGCGATTGGCCTCTCTGGCTCGTTAAAGTCATTGGAAGTGTTATCCCTCCTCTAGATTTTAATCGTTTTGGACCTGAGGGATTATTACACAAAAAGATCGAGCGCTTGTCCTGTTCGACTCGTTAAAACTATCGAAAATTCATCCCTTTTGTATTATTTTACACTTTTTCAGACTTAAGGGATTGCATGACGAAAAGGAATCCTCGGAGTCTCCTTTCCATTCCTTTCAGACTCTCTAAATTGAAAGGGACCGAGTTATCTTTGTTGTTAAACTTGTTAAAACCAAATAGCGACACACTCCTCCACATGGACGAGAACGAGTTTCACTGTCGCTAGCCTCGCTAAAATATAGCAATAGGTTCACCTGAAGGGAAGATTATAGAACAAGCATATGTTATCCTCCTCAATATTGACAAAAATAAAGAGGTACTCGTCAGCAATGACTAGGGAAAATTGGGAAGAAAATTTGAAAAAGCTTTATTGGTAGCAAGTCGCTCTTGAACATCACACTTTTCTTCTGCATCCATGCCAAGTTGGGTTGTTCCGTTCACTGGTCATCACCATTGGTTCATCACACAATCCATCTTTGGGGTTAACGCTACCAATCCATCGTCAGTGTCACCGATATGTTCAAGAGAAGTCATTCAGACAAGTAGCATGTGTCCCACCCATTGCAATACATTCATGCTCCATTCCTTCATGACCGCCACCCTAAACCTGTATCGTTAGATTGTTTTCACCTCCAAAATCATTTGCTTCGTTCTGTGTTGTTGACGTGGGATTCATTAAGGCCCTCTTGCGACGGGTCACTTCTTGTCGACATCAGCTCATTATCCAAGAAGTTGAATTAGGAACAACCCTTTCAGTACTTTGAAGCTTGCATGCCTCAATGGCAAGTTTCTCACTTTCGGCAACAGGTTTACATCAATGGCCTTCAACCAAGAGATTTTACGTGGTGTTCGACACCAAGTCATTTTTCACACAACGTGAATTATACTATAGTACCTTGAGGGTCATTGTCATCATTGGTGATTCCTCTCGCACCTGTTAACAACTTACATCAATGGCTGGTAATCAGGCGATGTCTTTCCATGTTCGACTCCATAACATTCTTCACATGGATCGACTTGTACTCCGAGTGAAGATTGAACGTGTTTTGAAGACCCCGGATCTAGTTTCATCCATCCGGGCTGAGATATATTCAGGAATATAAAGACATCAAGTGTAGATCATTTCCAAATAGATGACCATTCAAATCAAAGGATGATGAGTCTAGATCATCAGTCTGCCACACAGACGATTGTTTGTCCTATGTACATGAAAATGAATTTATAAATCTGAGCATGGGAATGCCCCCCTCAGCTAGATCATGAAGAAAATGTTGTCAAAATAATGTATTTTATGGTATCTTATTACAGGTTGCCTCCCAGCTCGAAAAAACTTCGGATCCTCATAGTAAAGCATTTCACCCGACATCAAAAAGATTAACGACCTCATGCTTTAGGGGGCAACCGTTATAGAAATTTTTGGGCACTTCCACCCCAATCATAAATTTCCATAAACTGAGGGCTCCTGAGTCCCTAAAAGTGTTGCTTCACTGCCTAAAGGAACAAGGTCAGCTGATTACATCATCTCCCAGAAGTTCTCCACTGAAAACTCCTCATAAATGGTCAAAATTGGACCATACTGAAACCCCAGTGCAGAGGGTGCGATGCATATCACCTTTCCAGTGTATAGGGTGTGATGCATACTGAATGGCTCCTCTGTAGGGTGCGATGGCTGGGAATGGACAAATGATAGGGACAAAATGCGAGGTGGGAGGTCATGGAATCTTCCAGAAGCTTCCCCTCTGACACTTGCCTCTCTGTTTTCGACCATGGATGAGTAAGAGATCATCATTCTCCAACTGGAAGCGGGAACTATTAGAGAGAGGACACTAATAAATACCCCAGAAGATGACTTACCTCCCTATAATCATCTATAAATGGATCCCTCATCACAGGGATCCAGAGGCTGGAATTTTGTATCTTATAGAGAAGTGTTGTTGGTTTTCTAGTGTAATTTCATAGTGTTGGGTGATCTAAGCTTTACTTGAGGTGAAGAAGGGCCTTCTTGTTGGAGGATGATGCTGGGTTAGAACATATGGTTGTACTCCTCTTGCTACTTTTCATCTTCATAAAGCTATTCAAGTTTTCCTCCATATTCTTATATGTTTCGTTATATATGCATTTGTATGGTTAACACACATCTGGTCCTGTGTTATTTATGAATATAGATCTTTGTTCTTCGATATTAGTATGTTACTGTGATTCCACAAGTGCTCTTTGAAGCTGGGCAGACAATGCAGAAGCAGCAAGGCTCTATCAGGAAGGAGAGGAAATCGAGCACAAGACTAAGGTTGGTCTCCTTTGTTCCACTCCTATCTATTTTTATAAAGGAAAGCGAAAGTAGACTTTACTTGTTTATTTCTAAGATAGCCACCGATCTTAGTGGGAGTAGTAACATCCAAGTGGACACTATTCTTGGTAACAAAAAGGTATGGCTTTGGAAGCCTTTTTGGAAATAGCCCTGAAATGTCTTGAAGAAAATGCAACATCTCAGTCTCCTAGTGTGCCAAAGCAACAAACAGAGGTGGGGTCCTCTAGCAAAATAATGGAGAATACTCAGCTGCCCAAACCTGAGGTGACTAAAGTGTATAAGAAAGGACAGAGGCTTGTGTTTTCTTCTCATGGAGAGAAAGGGGCCGAGCCTTCTTCATCGACAAAGTAGGAGCCAAGAGAAAAAGATAAAGACACAGTTGAGCATGAGTTTTAATTGGTTGATTTAGAGGTTGAGGATCAAACTTCACACATGCGACAGACAATTAGGGATCGAGAGTATCAAATCAAGGCAGTAAAAATCAATTTGGAAAGAGAAAGATATGTCATGTCATTCCTTGAACAAGAAAATAGTTAGCTCAAAGCAAAGGAATTGAGCGTAGAAAAGGAAAAAGCCAAGTTATTCTAGCAAGTTGGAAAAGGCAAGGAGATCATAGAATCAAGTGAGCTTGTAGCATCAAAGG
>APFE030350211.1:1959-39377 GCA_000404065.3 Pinus taeda
GTTCTTGCTATGTTTCAGACAAACTTAGCAATTCCCAAGTGTACATATGGTTATCTTTCAACCAGGGGGGAAGGGATAGATATATAGGGGAGTTATTAACATAGTTTTTAGTAGGGGAAGGGGAAATAGATAGGGAGCTACATAGTAAAAGTTAGTAGTTAATATGACAGGTGATAAGAAAGCGCTAAGTATGTGAATCTCAGGCTTTTTAAGGGAAAAAAGATTTATAATGGGAGTATGAATATTCCTTGGTCAAAGCAGATCTTTACCAAGGCAGTTGATATGAAAATGGTGAAGCTGAGAGATATCAAGCAGATCTTGACCTCTTTGGGAGGTTAGTGAATGATTTGGGGAAGGAGGAAGAAGGGGGAGTTAGATATGCCTCGCTTGATTCCTTCAAATGACCACTTCCTGATAATTGTGATCTGAATAGATATGACACTTGAAAACATGAAATTGATCACAAATCAACATTCTGCAACCTCAGAACTACCTACCCAGCTTACTTACCTAGCATTTTCTCTTCTTTTTGGTTTGGGTGCACTTAGACTTGCAGACCCAGCTGTTCAACTTTTTCTTTTTCTGTCCTCCTATCTACATCTACACTTATTTCATCTAGGGGCTTAGATTAAGCTGTTGAGCACCCTTGCTTCTCTACCTATCTAGGATATGCCAAGATTAAGCTGTTTGGACAGATGTTAATTCTCTATATTCTAAAACAGGAAATTGAACCCTAGGGAGACCAAGATTAAACTTTTTGGACCTCCCTGTAACCGGAAATTCTTCAAAAATGGACTTAGTATATCAAAATTGAAACACAGCAGTGGCACTTGAACTGGCACATTCTCCTGGCATCCTTTTCTGGCATTTGTAGCAAATATGGAACATTGCAGCATGCAAAGAATGACATATTTGGCATGTAAAAATGTGAATCATGAAAGATGAGTAACTTGCTGCAGCAGGAGGCTAACATACGCTACTTGAGTTAAGGAAAACCACGTGTATACGCAACTGTGTGTAATGCAACAAGCGTATATCCAGTAAACTTATGATTCAGTTAGTTGATTCTTAATGAGTGCATCAGAACGTTATTAACCATATGAACAGTAAACAAGAGTAGTAAAGCAGAACAGGTCATCACACATAAGCAACACACATGAACACCAAGATGTAAGGTGGAAACCCAATGTGGGTGAAAACCACCTGCTACAATTCGTCTCTATCTTCTTTCAATTAGAAACTTTTTTTGACAATGGTTATGTACTGGTGCAGTTTTATACCAGTATGCAGGCTTCTACCTATAGAAGGCTACAACCTTCTCTCGTTCTCCAGACTCTCTTGGAAGGGAGCTACAACCCCCTTAGCTCTTGTATTAGCTGATGTACTAGTACGTAGGTGCTGACGTACAAAAGGCTACAACCTTCTCTTTTCTTTCATGGACCACGTTTCATAAATTTTCTGACTGTATCCATAAATACAAAACAATCACCACTGCAATGCAATCATCAACTATACCTGCATCATCAATCTCTGAATCACCCACTACTGAATCACTGAAACCCTTTCATTAAAACACAGTTACCAAAACACAGCCCAGAGCCCTGAACTCTGCAACAACCACTAAAACCAACAACAACCTGAAATATAAACTCCCATAATGTATACGCTACTTGAATGTGTCAAACCAGCGTGTACACACACTTTCACCAGAGAGAACCGGCGTACAGATCTGAAGATAATTACTTATACCTTCACTGCAATTGCCAACTTTAGATATTCCCAGACCATAAGATATAAAGGATAAAACATGCGTCAGTATTCAGATCTATTCATGATCATACCATATAATGATAAGACATTTAGTCTTTAAGATTCTGGTCCATCAACCTTTATCAACCACATAGAAGCCTCCTTGATTCAGATCAAGCCAAGCATTTCAAACCCATAACCAGTATACTAGATCTCACACTTCATCAGATATTCATCACACACTTACACAACCTTGGCCTAATGATCTTCTCCTTATATAGGTTTAGGCTTCTCTCAATACCATGGTCCAAAACCATGTAGAACCAATACCTTGGACCCAATACCTGGGGTCAACACTTCGGACCAAATACCACAGACCAGTACCAAAATACCATGGACCAAATACCACAGACCAAAACTTAGATTTTCAACATGTACGCGCCTTTCCTTCTGTTAACTTGCGTATGTATGTATACGCACCTTTTCTTCTTCCCACCTGCGTGTATACGCACTTTTATCAAGGTTAACTTGCATATATCTCTCTCTTGACCTGCTGTACTAAGATCTGTCCTTTGATTGATTTGCCACCAAGGACAACACCTGTATCATACCTCTGAGTGAGTTGCCATCAAGGACAACACCTGTATCATAATGCCAACAATCTCCCCCTTTGGACTTGATGGCAACCACCATACCAAGTCACTCTCCCCCTTTGACATCAAGGGCAAAGGGTAGACCAAGAAGTTTTCTCCCTCTGCTATCCATACTCCCCCTGAGTACTTGCTAAAATCTCTGATTAAGCTCCCCCTTTGTATATGCCAAGATGTACCAATCCGTCCATGCTCCCCCTGAGCACATGCAAGGTTTGCAAAAGCATAATATGACTCTATACATCAATCTCCCAACCAAGTGGGAATACACCATTTTTAGACTCATCCACCCAACCAAGTGGGGATATACCAAATGTTTATACATGACTCAACAACAAGAACCATTACATCATCCATCCCATGCATAGTGCGGTAAAAAAATACATCATATGAACTCACAAAGACCAAGGACCTAAACAAGACCATGATAGTTATCAACAACTATCATACACCATATGATCTACACCATAAGCATCTTAACCTGTAATCCATTCTCTTGGTCAATCAACAATCAATAGCAAGATGTGTTAATAAGCATCATCTCCAAGGACTTCTAACCATAATGCCAACACTAGCTAGATGTTTCCTTCTTGCTCCATCTACAATATAACATATTTCATATGCATTATTCAAAGAATATGCTCCCCCTGAGCCTGTGCCAACCATCATATACTATGACTGAACCATTTCCTGAGTCTGTTCTGCTGCTTTTCTTTAAAGCTCCATATACGTGACTATGTAGCCTATGGTTTGCGTATATACGTGAATTACCTTTATTATATCAGTGTATGCAAGATGGAATACTGAAGTTCTACACTTTCAGTTTCCCCTGTGTCTGTTATGTCAACTAACTGAGTTATGTCACACCTTTCTATCTCTAATTCTGTCTTCTTCAATACCTGGAATTGTGATGATGTATAATCCTCTTGCTTTGGAGTTTGAATTTTTCTTCTGCATTCCCTTTCTTTATGTCCAAACTTGTTACATGGATAACATCTTACATGTTTCATGTTCCTTCTCTTGCAATCAATTTCTTTGTGGCCAAACATATTGCAAGCAAAACAATATCCTTTGAAGTACCTGGAATGTGATGATCTTGTGTGACGATCTTGAACCATTCTACTTCTGCATCTGGCTACAAAATGTCCAAGATTATGACATACATAACATTCAACATTATTAAATGGAGGAAATAATCATCTATCACTTCCATAGTTAGGACTAAAGTATTTTCTTTGAGGAATTTCTTATACCAGTACACAGGCTTCTACCTGCAGAAGGCTACAACCTTCTCTCATTCTCCAGACTCTCTTGGAAGAGAGCTACAACCCCCTTAGCTCTTGTACTAGCTGATGTACTAGTACATAGGTGCTGACCTACAGAAGGCTACAACCTTCTCTTTTCTTTCAGGGACTACGTTTCATAAATTTTCAAACTTGAACCATAAATACAAAACAATCACCACTGCAATACAATCATCAACTATACCTGCATCATGATTCTCTGAATCACCCACTACTGAATCACTAAAACCCTATCATTAAAACATTGTTACCAGAGCCTAGAACTCTGCAACAACCACTATAACCAACAACAACCTGAAATATCAACTCCCATAATGTATACGCTACTTGAATGTGTCAAACTAGCGTGTACACACAATTTCACCAGAGAGAACCCGTGTACAAATCTAAAGATAATTACTTATACCTTCACTGCAATTACCAACTTCAGATATTCCCAGACCATAAGATATAAAGGATAAAGCATGCATTAGTATTCAGATCTATTCATGATCATACCATATAATGATAATACATTTAGTCTTCAAGATTCCAGTCCATCAACCTTTATCAAACGCATAGAAGCCTCCTTGATTCAGATCAAGCCAAGCATTTCAAACCCATAACCAATATACTAGATCTCACACTTCATTAATTATTCATCACATACTTGCACAACCTTAGCCTAATGATCTTCTCCTTATATAGGTTTAGGCTTCTCTCAATACCATGGTCCAAAACCATGTAGAACCAATACCTTGGACCCAATACCTGGGGTCAACACTTTGGACCAAATACCAAGGACCAGTACCAAAATACCATGGACCAAATACCACGAACCAAAACTTAGATTTCCAACATGTACGCGCCTTTCCTTCTGTGAACCTTCGTATGTATGTATACGCACTTTTATCAAGGTTAACCTGCGTATATCTCTCTCTTGACCTGCTGTACTAAGATCTGTCCTATGATTGATTTGCCACCAAGGACAACACCTGTATCATACCTTTGAGTGAGTTTCCATCAAGGAAAATCCCTGTATCATAATGCCAACATTCTAAACCCACCCACTACTAATGTTTGAGTGGGCATGGATCTATGAAATTTCAACGATGTGTTCATTGGGGTGAATGGAAAAATATCTACCACTAGACATGCTTGTATTTTAACGGTCATTCTTTGCCATCCTTCCACTAGATGGTCCACTAGCTTTGGTCATATGCCAAAAATAGCTCCAACTAATACCACCACTCTATTTTTTGTTGCAACCTTTGACCATAGGATTTCTAAAATTTTACTGTGAATATTTTCTGGCCCTGGAGGCTATTTAATGACATCAATATACAAATGGAAAGCTATTTTAGATCTCTATCTAGCTAAGTAGGTTCCAACAATATTTGAGATGATCTGCTACCCAATAATTGACTTCAAAGTCTTTACTCCTACATGTTGATATTCATTCTACTTGCTGCTTTATCCTCATCACTTGTCATCATCATTAACACCTTTGTCATTAATGAAAACATAATTATAACAGTATCCCCCTTTGGCATTCAAGGCAACACCATGATCAAACAAAAATAATGGCCATAAAGAATCACAAGCAAATCAACCTTCGTGTGCCTCCTAGTTTTCTCCTTTGGATGTTGCTCCATTTGTGTTGTACCTCTCTTCTATTTTTCTACTATTGTGAATCACACTCACTCGCCACCAATACTACTCCCCCTTTTGATTTTTGTTGTTGGAGATACTTATGTCTCTTTCTTGATTCACCAATAGTTCTCCCCATTTGACATGAATGAAAAGGACACCAACACACTCCCCCTACCATTAATCTCCCTCTAATCATGTTGATCCTATGGACTTGGCATCTTTATTTGATATGTTGAATTTATATTGGTTTCCTTTCTTCCTCTTGAAGGAAGATCTAGTGGAGGGAGGCAAGAGGAAAAACTCCTAATATTTTCCTTAAGTACTCAAACTGATCTCTTGGGAGTAGTTTGGTGAAATATATTAGTAACCTACTCCTTTTCACGAGCATACACTAGTTTAACAGTCTAATTTGCAACTTTCTCTCTCAAAAAATGGTACTTGATTGGAATATGCTTTGTCTTTGAGTGAAAAAAAAATATTATTTGGCATGCTAATGGAACTTTTATTGTCACAAATAATAGGAATAGGTTGATCATAAAACACTTGTACATCTTACAAACTCTGCTTCATCCACAATAGTTGAATGGAATAAGAAGTTCCTACAATATATTCTGCTTTAGCTGTAGATAGTGAGATTGAATCTTGCTTCTTGCTCAACCATGAAACTATACATTCTCCAAGAAAGAATGCACCACCACTAGTGCTCTTCTGATCATCTACATCACCTTCCCAATCAACATCAGTATAAACATTAAGTGAAAAATCTTTACCTCTTGGGTACCATAGTCAATAATCCATTATGGCTCTGAGATATCTAAGAATCCTCTTGGTTGCTAGAAGATGTCTCTGTTTGGGGATTGCTTGAAATCTTCCAACAATACCAACTTCCTGCATAATATCTGGTCTTGAAGTTTTCAAATATAATAGGAAGCTGATAATACATCTATATAAAGTATGGTACACTTCTAGTGATTCATCAGTCTTGTTAAGCTTCCAACCTATAACCATTAGTGTAATCACCAAAGAGCATTCCTCCATGCCAAATTTCTGCAATACTTCCTTGAGATACTTACTTTATGAAATGAAATCCTTTTGGGAGTCTATTCAATCTACAATCCATGGAAATAATAAAGCTATCCAAGAAATTACATCTCAAACTCGGCCTTCATATCAACTGAAAATTGGCATGTCAATGAATCTGAATCACTGGAAAAAATAATGTCATCAATGTAAACAACCACCACTATTAGTTTTCCATCATTAGATTTAACGTATAAATTTATATCAACTGTGTTTTTTTTGAAACCACACTTGAGTAGGTAACTGTCTAACTTGGAATGTCAAGCCCAAGGGGATTGTTTGAGACCATACAAGGCCTTCTTAAGCTTGCAAACATAATTAGGCTTATTCATTAGTTGAAAACCATCTTACTGATCTATGTGAACTTATTCCTACAAGTCTACATTTAGAAAGGTATATTTGACATCCATTTGATATATCTTAAATTCCTTAAAACAGGAAAATGTCGAAAACGTTATAATTTCCTCTAATCGAGCAACATGAGCAAAAGTTTTATCAAAATCCAAACATTCAATTTGAGCATAAACTTTGCATATCAATCTTTCCTTATTTTTTATCACTTCACCACAATCATTCAACTTATTCTTGAAGACCCACTTAGTGCCAATGACGTTCCTGTTTGTTGGTCTAGGAACAAGTTCCCATGTGTGTTTTTTCACAATTTGGTCTAATTCTTCATGCATAGATTTTAACCAATTTTCATCTTGATTATTTTGTGCAACATCCTTGGGTTCCTCCATGGATAATATAACTACATGTGCTTGCGTAGGGGGATTTCACAACTTCCTTCTTATTTGTGCACCTGTATTTAAATCACCAACAATTTGATTAGCTGGGTGGTATTTTTTCACACACCTTGAAGGATATTTGGGTTGAGGATTGGAGAACTCTTCATTGTCTTCTTCTAAAATTGGATCTTCGACCAAGCTTGTCATCATTCCTTTTGATGTAACAGTTGCTACCAAAAACACTAAAATTACTGATTGTTTCAGGTCTTTCATACCAAAGCTATCATTGTTTGGTTTGAAGTGAGCCTTTTAAGTATCATCACTATTGTATGAATGGCTTCAGCCCAAAATCTTTGTTGAACTTTCATTTCATCCATCATATCTCTAGCTAGCTACTAAAAAAAATCTATTTTCTCTATTTGCTACACCATTTTGCTATGGAGTCTCTACTATTGTGAATTGCCTATTGATTCTATGCTTCTTGCGATATTCATCAAACTCTTTTGAAGTAAATTCACCACCATTATCAGATCTTATGGTGTTGAATTTACAATTAGTTTCATTTTCAGCCATAGCTTTTAAATATTTGAACTTCTCAAAAACTTAAGATTTTTCTTCGAGAAAATCAATCCACATCATCCTGCTGAAATCATCAATAACAAGAATGAATTAAAATTTACCTATGGGTGACTATGTTCTTGATGGTACACACAAGTCCATGTGTATTAGTTGAAGTGAATTTGATGATGAGCTCTCCTTAGACTTGAATGGTACTTGAGTTTTCTTACCCAGCTAATAAGACTTGCAAATCATATTCTCTGGTTTTGATAGCCTAGATAAATCCTTGACAACCTTCTTCTTGCTCAATCTAACTATCTGATAAATATTCATCTGTCCAAGTCTCTTATGCCACAACCAACTTTCATCAATATTTCACAAGCAACACCTCTCTTTTTTCTCTTTCAGAACATAGCATTGACGTTTGTTCTCATAACTTCGGCCACTATTTCACCCGTTCTTACAGACTTGATTTAGCATTTTTAAGGCTTGAAAATGACATCATAGCCTTGATCACACATCTGAGACACACTAAGCAGATTATGCTTTAGCACATCAACATACAATACATTATTAGCTTTACCTTTTCCATTTGACAAACTAATAACTCCTTTACGAACAATTTTACCAGGTGCATTATTCAACTGGTTTCCATGTCAAGAACTTGCTTCTGTCTCCTGACATGTTCCTGGAACAACCCTTGTCCACATACCAGTGACTTCCTTCATTTTGAGCATACAAAACAATATCAAATTTATTTTTGTTCTCATTTTCATTCCAAACCTTCAACTCTTGTCTAATTTGCTCAATAACTGGTTAAGGCCTCTTATCCTTAAGTCTGCAATAAACTATTCTATGCCTAATTTTATGGAATTTAAAACATTGAATAAGATTATTCAAAGGAGAAAAATAATTGTTGTACCTAGGTCTGCTATTCCTCTATCTAATTAATTTATTTTTCTGACGATTTCTTCTTCTTTCTCCAAGCTACCTATAGGATAAATTAACTCTGCAATTTGCTGCTTTATGTCCATAACTAGTGCAAGTGAAGCAATAGCTTGGAAATATATCAACATAACTAGAAAATTATCTTCTAATAATTGGTTGGGCTTATTTATGTGTATTTTAATTTTCCTTTCCAGAATTGTTCTTTTGTCGTGCAAAATTTCTCCCTTTAATTTGTTGCTTCTAATCATTTTGTGATTGGGCTACATGTTATCTTGTCTTTTTGCTACTATGCAGTCCCTTCTTTTGTTGCAAGTACAAATGTGATTAACTTTTTACCTTTTAATTTTGTTGTTGAGCTAGATTCAACATCAAATCCAAGACTAGTTCGATCTTTAGATACTTTTTGTGCTTCCAAAAGCTCATTTAAATTATCAGTCCCTTTTCCAAACTTTTGACTAAAGATCAATTGGGTTTTTTAATTTTCTGATTCTTTTCTCAGCAGAACAGTTTCACTCTCTAGCCTTTTACAAGCTCAATTCTTCTCTCTCAGTTGTTGATTTAGAGATTCTTGAATTTTTTTACCTACAATTTGTAGGAGAAATGGTTCAATAACTTCAAATTTTTCATTAGTTATTAACTCCTTGGATTTATTTTTCTTTCTCATTTTTTCATTCTCTTCAAGTGCACTTACCAACTCACCTTGTAGGTCAATTTCAACCTCTTCACCATAAAAATTGATAGCTTCAACTTTGATATTGTTTATGGCCATGAGCATGAATCCTTTTGTACTTTCACCATCTTTGTCCTCATCTTAGGATTGGGTTACTTTACTTTCAGAGGATGTGGCTTCTTATATATAGAGAATCCTCTTCATAGATTTCTTTCTTTGCTTTTGAATTTTCTTGAAATTTTCTCTTGGATCATAATCCTTCTTCTTCTTTCTAGGACACTTTGAAGCATAATGGCCAAGTTTCCACTGTTAAAGCACTTAAAAGGTAACTTAACTTTATATTTTCCTAAGCCTCTCTTGACCTTCCTCACAAACTTGGCTTCTTCTTCATTTGATTTACAACATGAATCATCATGTTCTTACTTGGGATTCTTATCTTCTTTGAAGGATGACTCTTTTGTTGTAGACTTTCCATTTGAAATTCTCATCTCATAGGTAGTAAGGATGACAAGTAATTTATCTAGAGTGAGAGTGTTTAAATCGGTCATCTCTTCAATGGCTGAAACCTTAGGATGAAATATCTTAGGAAGAGATCTCAACACCTTTTGAACTACTACTGGTTCTTCTAATTTCTCATTAAGACCTCTTATAGTTTTCACAACTTCATTAACTCTCAGTTTTCACAACTTCGTTAACTCTCAAGAATTACTTTGCAATATATTTATCATCATGCATCTTCAAAAAATCAAATTTCATCCTAAATCCTTGAAGTTTAGCTTGTTTTACCTTATTATCACCTTCATAGTAGCTACTCATCTTGTCCCAGATAACTTTGGCACATGTGCAGTCCATTACTTTGACAAGTTCTAATTCAAGTAGGCTAGAAAGTAGGGAATTCATGTCTTTAGAACTACATGTAAACTCCATCTTATAATCTTTCATAATCACTGCTGGAGGCTTTTGATACTCATCTTCTACTGCATCCCATATATCAACTGCAAGTGATTGAATGTATGTTTTCATCCTTACTTTCCAAAACACGTAATTTGTTCCATTGAACATGGGCTCCCTATTGGTAAATCCTCCTTCATGGTTCACCATGGACTTGGTCTTTCTTCCATCTATTAAACTTATTTGAAGCAACTAGGATCTGATACCAATTGTTAAGAACCACTACAATACCAAAAGGGGGGGGGGGGGAAGGGGGAATGAACCAATATTTTAGGAACTTTATACTTTCTTTCACTTGAGCAAGGATATTAGGACACCATGAAATACTTCAACAGTTACTTCTTATAAGACAAGATGTAATATAAGTAACACAAAGGAACACACAAATTCTTCAAACTTTTCTTTAATTTCTTCACAAAGGAAGGCTACTACTTGTTAATACAAAGTTTTCTGGCTACAACTAGCAGAAATTTATTACTCCCTAATTTATCAGCTATAACTGAAAGGAGATACAACCCTTAGATATTTACCAACAACTATTGGAAGGAGATACAACCCCTGATCTACAAGCTACAACTTGCTTGACCTCAATGATTTATCTTTCATACAAATTTCATACTCAAATCATGAAGGTCATTTCCTTACATAAACAATCAAATCTATCTCTTCAAACAATCACCAAAACATATTCAACAATATCTTATTACTGAGAAATCCACCATTCACACGAGTAGCAATTCAATTTTTACTCTTCAAATAAATTTGCATAATTTTCAACAATTGACTCTTCTTATAAAGATTTTTCTTGCTAAATTTTGACTTCTTTGTTTTACAGTTAACTTCAACTCTTCCTTCATGCATATGACTTTATTTTGTCTTTCTCCTTCTTCAACTGACTCTTTTGTATGTGATACTTGAGTCTTCCATCACTTCTCTGCTATTTTGATATGAGTCTTTGAGTCAATCTGCTTATTTTGGCATTTTATTAGAGTTTAGTTGTAGTTTACCTACAGTTTTAACTTTGTTGAATGTTATATTTGGCTAAGCTGCCAAATATATCGCCAATAACATGCATGCCTCCATGTTTTTCTGTTAATCCCCTGGAACTTAGATATAAACCCATTTAGCCCATATGACCAAGGATTTGTAATGTCAGCCTTGGTCCCTAAATTCTTAGTCAACTCACGCCTTGACTGAATGACATCATGTTGCATCATACATGTCACATAGACCATGTGTTACCTAAAAATGGCCCACTTGACCTCCCTAATTTTCCAAAAATACATGCCACATGTCACGCTCTGATTTGGCCATGTCATTGCTGATGTCACTCGACCATGTTAGCTTCCACTTATGCTACCACTTTTCTATGTTTCTGTCACTCTCTCTGTGTATTGGCCCAACTATCCGCCACCTCTATGTTCCATAGACCAAATAATGTTGATGTTACCTGTCCTGTTCTCACTAGTGGTTTGCAGAACCCCCCATGCATGGTTTGTGGTTTAGATGGGGGTGGGGTCCACAATTCATCTTTTTCATCGACCTCACAATCGACGATATGGAAAAACTACCCATTGTGGATAACCCCCGCCCTTATTAATGGTCTTGTAGGAATAGACCTACAAAATTCTAACGATGTGTTGGTGGGGGCACATGGAGACAGTTTCTCCGCTGGGTATGCCTTTCTTTTAATGGGGGTTCTTCACCATCCTTCTACTAGCTACTCTACTATATTTGGATGTATGGAAAAAATAAATCTAGCTAACATGACCACTCTATTTTTAGTTGCAATCCTTGACCATAGGATTTCTAACCTTTAACTATGATTATTTTATGATCCCATAGGCCATTTCATGACTTACATATACCAATTGAAATATATTTTAGAGCTCTATCCAACTAAGTAGGTTCCAATAGTATTGGAGATGATATGCTAGCAAAGAATTAACTTCAAAGTCTCTACTCTTTCTACATGCTAATCTTCACTCTTCTTGTTTCTTTATCCTCGTCACTTTTGTCATTGTCATTAACACCTTTTCCTTGAATGACAACACAATTGTAACATTATCCCCCATTGGAATTTATGGAAACACCATGATCAAAGAAAAATAATGGGCATAAATAATCACAAGCAAAGTGACCTTATTGTGCCTCCTAGTTTTATCCCTTGGATGCTTCTCCATTTGTGTTGTACTTCTCTTCTACTATTTTGCTGTTGTGAAGCATGATGACTCACCACTAATACTACTCCTCCTTTTGATTTTTGTGTTTGGAGATACTTCTATCTTTTGTTTGATTCACCAAGACTTCTCCCCCATTGACTTCAATGGAAAATTCATGAAACCTCTCCCCCTATCATCAATCTCACTCTTTCATGTTGATCCTGTGGACATGTCATATTTTTCTAATATGCTTAATTTATACTGGTTTCTTTTATTTCTCTTGAAGGAAGATCTAGTGGAGGGAGGCAAGAGGAACAACTCCTAATATTTGCCTTAAGCATTCAAACTTATCTCTTGGGAGTGGTTTGATGAAAATATCAGCAACCTACTTCTTTGTAGGAACATACTCAATTTTGACAATTTGATTTGCAACTTTCTCTCTCAATAAATGGTACTTGATTGGAATATGATTTGTCTTTGAGTGAAAAGTAAGATTATTTGACATGTTTATGGCACTTGTATCATCACAAATAATAGGAATAGGTTGATCATAAAACACTTGTACATTTTTCAAAGTCTTCTTCATCCACAATAGTTGAGTGCAACAAGAAGCTGCTACAATATATTCTTCTTCAGTTATAGATAGTGCGATTGAAGCTTGCTTGTTGCTCAACCATGAAACTATACATTCTCCAAGAAATAAAGCACCACCACTAGTTCTCTTTTGATCATCTACATCACCTAACAAATCAACATCAATATAAACAGTTAGAGAAAAATATTCACCTCTTGGGTACCACAGTCCATAATCCACTGTGGCCCTAAGTTATATGATAATCCTCTTGGCTGCTAGAAGATGGATATGTCTGGGGGCTGCTTGAAATATTCCAACAATACCAACTTCCTACATAATATTCGGTCTTGAAGCTATCAAATATAATAGGCTATTGATGATAGATATGTTTAAAGTTTTGTCCACTTCTAGTGATTCATTGGTCTTGCTAAGCTTCTAAGATATAAGCATTTGTGTACTCACCAAAGAGAATTTATCCATGCCAAACTTTTGCAATACTTCTCTGAGATACATACTTTATGAAATGAAAATCACTTTGGGAGTTTGTGCATTTTGCAATCAAAGGGAATAAGAAAGTTCTCCAACCATAGACATCTCAAACTCGACCATCATATTAGCTACAAGTTGGCATGTTAATGAATCTGAAACACTGGAAAAAATAATGTCATCAACATAAAAAACCACCACTATCAGTTTTCAATCATTCGATTTAACATATAAATTGTTATTATTTTCATCTCTTTTGAAACCCCACTTGAGCAAGTAATTGTCTAACTTGGAATACCAAGCCCAACGAGCTTGTTTGAGACCATACAAAGCCTTATTAAGCTTGAAACATAATCATGCTTATCTCTCAGTTGAAAACCACTAACTTATCTATGTAAACTTCTTCCCACAACTCTGCATTTAGAAAGGAATATTTGACATCCATATGATATATCTTAAATTTATTAAAATAGGAAAATTCCAAAAACATTCTAATTGCCTCTAATTGAGCAATATGAGAAAAACTTTCATCAAAATCCAGGCCTTCAATTTGAGGATAACCTTTGCATACATTTTTTCCTTGATCACATCACCATGGTCATTCAACTATTCCTGAGGACCCACTTAGTGCCAATGGAATTCTTGTTTGTTGGTTTAGGAACAAGTTCCCATGTGTGATTTTTCTCAATTTGGTATAATTATTCATGCACATATTTTAACCAATTTTCATCTTGAATAGTTTGTGCAACATCCTTGGTTTCCTCCATGGATAATAGAGCTACATGTGATTATGTAGGGGTGTTTACACACTTCTTTCTTGTATACACAACTGTATTTAAATCATCAACAATCTGATCAGCTGGGTGGTATTTTGGCACATGCCTTGAAGGATCTTTGGCTTGAGGACTAGAGGACTCTTCATTGTCTTCTTCTAAAAGTGGTTCTTTGACTAAATTTGTCATCGTTCCTCTTGGTGTAACAATTGCTACCAAAAACTATAAAATTCTTGATTGTTGCAGGTCTTCCACACCAAAGCTCATAGGGATTTTTATCACTGTTTAGTATGAAGTGAACCTTGTTATGTATCACCACTGTTGTGTGAATGAATTCAACCCAAAATATCTATTGAAATTTCCTTTCATCCATCATAATTCTAACTAGTTATTAAACAGATCCATTTTCTCTTTCTCTTACACCATTTCGTTGTGGAGTCTATGTTATTGTGAATTGGCTTTTTATGTCATACTTCTTGCAATAATCATCAAACTCTTTTGAACTAAATTCACCTCCATTATCAGATCTTATGCTCTTGATTTTACAATCTGTTTCATTTTCATCCATAGCTTTGAAATCTTTGAACTTCTAAAAATATTCAATTTTTTCTTTGGGAAAAGAAACCCACATCATTGTGCTAAAATCATCAATAACAAGCATGATCATCTGATCATCCTCCAAACCCAGTGACACACAAATTGGGTTCCAATTTAGAGAAATTCACTTTTGGTATGACCCAGGTTCAATATCTAGGGTACATCATTGATGAGTAGGGTGTGCATGTGGACCCAACAAGGTACAAGTTATTCAGTATTGGCCAACGCTAACCACTCTAAAAGAGCTCTGCAAATATTTGGGTCTTGCCAATTTCTATCCCAGGTTCATGTTGGAATTCTCTCCTATCACTTGGCCTTTGAGTCAAGTCACCAAGGGTGGAGTGAAAGTAAATTTATTTTGGTATTAATCCCAACATAAGGCATTTTCTAAGTTGAAACATCGCCTCAACTCTATACTAGTTCTCACATTACCAAATCTACAACAACCATTTGAAAGTGAGATAGATGCCTCCGACTATGCTATTGGTGAAGTTCTTACCCATCAGGGGCATCTCGTAGCATATCACAGTGAGACACTTTCAGATACATTTTGAAAGTATCCCACCTATGAAAAATATATGTATTCCATTATGCAGGCCTGTTGACAATGGAAGCATTACAATCTAGGGAAGGAAACGATCATCCATACAAACCATTGAGCCATTCAGTTCATACACACATAAGAAAAGTTACAGAATGATCGCCATCAGAAATGGTCCACATATTTGCAACAATTCCATTTGAACATTAAGTACAAGAAGGGAAACACCAATAATATTGCATACTTCCTCAGCCGACCACCAATTATGGTGCTGACCAGTGTGCTCGAATCTTGTGGGAACGAGACTTTGGGATGGCCACATATTTATAAGTGTGATCCAGTATTCATAGCCACTTACCAGATGCTCTTAGAAGGTAAGCAAGTTCCAAAATTTCACCTCCAGGATGCATTGTTATGCCACCTGGGACACCTCTATGTTCCTTGAGGTGAGTGTGCCAAGATGATTTAGGAGGTGCACTACAGTTGGTTTGTTGGTCATTTTGGTGTAAAAAATATAGTGGCAGTGTTGCAAAAGCATTTTTATTGGTCAAATCTTCAATAGGATATTGGGAAGTACATCAGATCCTACACTACCTGCACCATTGAAAAACCTAAAATTAAGAAGCAAGGCCTATATAATCCTTTTCCTACTCCTAGGCAACCTTGGGAATCCATCTCCATGGATTACATGTTGGGAATTCCTTCTACCAAGCATGGAAACGACTGTGTTTTCATGCTCATCAATTTTTTTTCTAACATGGCCATTATTGCAGCCTGTAAGAAGAGTAGCACAACAAAAGCCACTGCCAGACTCTTATTTGAATGAGTTTGCATACACTTTGGGATCCCACATTCCATTCTCTTAGATCAAGATAGAAAGTTCCTTGGATACCAAGCTCACTATGTCCACAACCTTTCATCCACAAACTCATGGCTAGACAAAGGTCGTTAACAGGATGATCATGCACATATTGTGCATGTACAACTCAAACCATCCACCCACATGGGATGAAAGCCTTCCCTATATCCAACACAACTACAATAGATCTCTCCATGACTCAACTAGCCACAACCCCATTTAGGTGGGATTGGGATTCCAACCGCTATGTCCATTGATGTTGCTATACCACTTGTAGCCACTCAAGCAAATTTGGCTCATGTCCTGTCTGAAGCTAATAGATATGCTAGCTTCATTGAACGCATTTAACGCATCTGCCAACAGGTCCATGACATATTGGAAATTGAAAACGATAAGTACAAACAACGTCATGATCAACATTGGGTGCCACACAAGTTCTAGTTGGGTGACAAAGTTTGGTTACATTTGTAGAAGGAGTACTTTGTTGGGGCCCACTCTGATATGGGACTTACACCATCACTAAGGCTATCAAAGATAATACTTTTAAGCTCAGAATTCTCCCATTCTTTGGCTTGCACCCAGTGTTCAATGTGGACTGCCTTCGACCATACTTTCCACCATTATTGGATGCATCAGACATTGCAGAAAAATTCAAGTTAACGCTCCAAATTTTCCCAAGGCTGAGAAAAGAAACCAAAGAGGTAACCAAAAACCAAAATTTTGACTTGGCAGCTAGCCCTACCAAATCAGAAAGGGATCTCTCTAAAATCAACCAAAATATGGTTGGAATTGTTAGGGTTTTAGGCTAGATATTTGTACTGTAGGTTTTTTATTTAGGTTTTGTTAGATATGAAACACTAGGTTTAAGAACTAGAGCCAAATAGGTCAAAAGATCAGTTGCATTCATTTAATGAGGCAAGATACATGTAATAAGAGACACAAATGGATCCTATTGTGGTAGTATGGTGACGAGGAAATCAGATAGAAGGAATTAATTTGGCATACATGCATGAAGTCACTTGTTTGGAAGATAAAAACACTTAAATGATAATCTCAAACAAAAAAGAGAATTTTTGGCATTGAATTATGTTTAAAACTTAAGAGATTAACATCAGTAGAAATATGGATAGCTACTAGAAACATCTAACAATCAAATTCATAAGAATAACTGAAAAACAATTTCACTGACCACAACACAAGAATCCTAGAAAAATAGCTGCAACTGTATATTAATTCTGCCAAAAATAAAGTACACGAATTCCAAAATGTATCTACCTCTAGTATCCAACCATTTCTTATACTTGTTTCTAAGTACATATAGAAGACAAATAATATTTGCCATCTAAGGGGCCAAATCTTGATCCATAGCAACTGATTCATGAACATATCTTATCTTTGCCAAATCCTAAGGGAGTTAGAAACAACTTTCCCCTTTTAGCTAACTGATTGACCCTATCTATAAAATAATATCCAATGTCCATTTTAACCATATCATAGCATATTTACATTTACCATTCTTCAAAATATCTAATTTACAATTTACATTAACCCATTTTCATATTTGACCTTTTACATGTAGTAAAAATTTCTCACACACAGAAGTGCATCAACTGTAGCAGAAGCGCAACAACTGAAAGGCTTGAAAATTTGATCGTTTAGATGGATTTTTTTGTTTTTTTGATGACCTATGAGGAGACCTTGAGATTTCTACTACACTTTTGAGCCTTTAAACCATTAAAATCAGTAGTTTGACCTCTGCAAAATTGGTTCCAAAAATAACTGCCCAGAAGCACAACGACAACGCTAGAAAGGGGGAAGTGGGGTGCCACAAAGGCACTTGATCTTTCTTTGAAAATTTATCACTCCACAAGTATTCTTAGGTGATTTTCTACTTACCTTATGCCATGAGGTATCTAGACATTCTTGAAAATTTGATTTCTTACCTACTAAGGAAAAGCGCAACAAATTGTCGTTATGTTTCTATAGGATAGCATTTTCATGTGTCTGATTAGCAAAACGGAGTGAAAAGCACAGTGACTTGGGGGAAGGGCATGATGGGAAAAGGAGCTAGGAAAAATTATTAGAAAAATAAGGGAGGTAGGGATCGACGCTAGGAAGATAAAAGAGGTGGATTTTCTAAAAAAGAGTGATAAAAAAGGGTGAAAAGAGAAAAGTACAGACTTAGGGCAAAAATGAAACAAAAAGCTAGGTTTTTCTTTGGATCATAGTGGAATGATGACATCATGTGTACTTTGAAATAGTGGTTGATGATGTGATTAGTACTGGAAGCAATGATACTTCAATAGGAAGTGTCACATCTCCATGTGATGTAGACGTACTTTGATTCTCTTTGAAATACTTTATTTTCCTAAGTGCTAACTCCCATGATGAAAATTTTTGATGACCATAATGGATGACAAGACTCCATTTTTCTGAATGATGACTGAGATAATGATGAACATCATATGCATATTCTAGACTATGATTTAGAATTTTAGCTCTCAAAGTATTCATTTTTATGATTTCTATGACCTAATGATGACCAACTAACTCAATTGATGACTTATAACAAGAAATGATGACAGTGACCATGATGGATGATTTGTGACCTTGAATAAGTGGAGGTGGTAGCAATGCCACCTTGACAATGACTTAGAACCATTTGAAAATCAAGAGACATGTCAAATTTACTTTGAAAATATTATAATTTGACTTGAGACTTTAACAATAGTGAAAAGAGTAATTTTGATCACTATGACTATAGGAATCTAACATTGGCTCAAATGGGGATGGAAACTCCTTTAGGAGGTGTCAAGAACACAGTAGATCAAGTAGGCTTATTTATTAGGCAATAGAGTCAAAATTTTAAAACTAAAACTTAACTGACAGACTGAAAATTGACTATTGACTAAACTTATTTATGGCAGCAGTGCATCTAGATCTTAGGGCCTTCACCTCGGGCTCCAAATCTTGATGATAACTGCCCACCTACTGAAGATTTATATATAATCATGTGAAATGATCCTTCCAGTGTAGCCAATCAAGCAAATGACTGTCTGACTTATTCTTATATTCAGCTGCACCAAACATAAAGGAAAATTTTGAAAATGGCGACTCAAAGTGTCCACTGAACATGCGCTCATGATCCATACATACAAGAAAATTCATCTTCCCATATAGATGCAACAAATTGGCAATAGGGTCTTCAATAATCTGGAACATTACCATGTCTCGAAAGTCAGCAGAAATACAATCACACCCTTCATTTTCCAATGCAATTTTTTTGTCAATATGAAAGAAGAAAATATGTTCATCAAGTTTTTCACTTGCATCAGGAGAAAGGGAAGTTTGTTCTTGAAAATCTATGTTTGAGGCAGCCATATTATCAATAGAAAAAATGTGGACATCCATAGGATGCTGGACAAACTACTCTTCTTCAATAGACTCTTCATTTTCTGAGCTCTCTTCCTCAATAGAATTTTCCTTTTTAGAACCTGGAGGCAGATCTTCATGTGAAAGAGGCTCTAAAACAACCTCTTCTTTTTCACTGCTTCCTTGAAACTTATGATGGTCAAGTTGAAGTCTAACATCCTCAAAATCTGAAGCTACATGCATATCTCCATGAAGAAATGGATTCATCAGTAATCATTCATGTGAATCTGAATTGAGAGTTTCTAGAGCAACATATTCATCAGATATTTGGAAAATATTACCTTCAATGAGATCTTCCACAAACGGAATAGTAAGATGAAATTCTATGTCATATACCTTTTTAATCCCATCCTCTGGCTTTGCATTATCATGTTGTTGAAAACAATAATTATCAAAAGGATTTGTAATCTGCTTTTCCTTAATCACTGACCCAGAAAATGAAAAAAATAGTGGGCTATCTATTTCCTTATGTTGTTTGAAAGAGTTCTCATACCCTTGATCATGAAAAGATGGACAAGCCTGCTGCAAATTATTATCAAAATCAGAAGCTAAATCATAAATGCAATCATTAAAGTCTTGTTTGATTTCTTTTTTATCCAAGAGAGAAAACATATTTTCTTCTTGGTGATGAAAAGGGTTATTGTGCAAAGCTTCAAGGATCTCTTCATCCATAAACTCTTCATCACCATAAGAATTTTCCAGATTTTGAATGAAATCCTCAAAATGTTTACAATAGTTCTCAACCAAACACAAAGAAGTATGAGATTCTCTATATTTTTCAAAAAATGCTAAATGGAAATCTTTAAGTGAATAAATATTAGCAAATGGCAGTCCCTCATACCAAGATCTTGCTTTTCCTTCCAAGCTAGACATGAACATCTTCATGAGACAATATTCATGACAAGAAACCTTTAGCTTATGCACATGCATGTGAAACTTAACCAAGTGAAGAGCATACTCTTCTCCCTTTCCATCTCTGAATTTAGGGAGGTAAGTTGACCAATCAACATGTGGCATGGAATTCAAAAAAATAGGAATATGAGATCTATTCTTAGGTGCATACCTAGAATTTGTTCTTGCATAACCCATTTTGAAAACAATGAACAATAATTATTTAGATTATTGGCCCTTGGCGAGTGGAGTCACCATGAAATTTCAATCTGCTAGATCCTTTGAACTTAGAGTCACCAGGTGAATGATTCAGCCTATATGATTTCTGTTTGTTGTTCACTGCTATCACCCCAAGAAACTCACCTAGGTTGTATATCAGTGATGCTCGGGAACATTACAAATTCAACAAAATGTTGGATGAAACGATGGATGAATGAGAGAATTGTTGCATACTAAAGCTAGATAACCACTCCTACTATGATTGACCCCAGACATGGGTGAACACCCCCAAACTACAAGGCTTTTAACCACCAATTACTCACAGTTTAAGGAAAAGGTGATAATGGAGAAGACTGACCACACCAGCAGATGCACAGGACCCTGTGATGGCCGACTGCAACCAGTTAAAGGTCTGTAAATCTATTATTTAACACATAGATAGGATGACAACTCTCTATGCATTTAAACAACAGAAACCTACAAACAATTTCAATGAAATAGCTAAATTCTAACATAGAGGTGGGATGACAGCCCCTCTACTGCTAAAAAATTAATAGCACATCAACAACTGCAAAACAGGCACAGCCTGGAACAAAAAGAAGAAGTGGAAAATGAGCAATTGACAACAAAAGAAGCTTGTATTAGTTGGAAATGAAGACGAGAGGCTGCAGGTTACATAATAGTTATAGTCTCCAGAAGTTGAGCCTTACAACATACTAACTCTCATCTAACACTCATCCCCTGATTACATCATGTCTCTAGGTATATATAGAATCTGCTTACAAAAATATCTTTACTAAGCTTTGCATGGAGGTGTCTTAATGGATCACCAACCACATTTTCAGTTAGATATGGGTCTCTGATACATTATGACTGTTTTAATTAACAAATTTGACATTCACTGGTACTTTGTTGTACTCCTTGAATAGGTGAAAGGTTGTATGGATAAATCTCCACGACTGTTGAAGAAATTTAACTGCTTGAGGTTGTACTTTCCTTCCTTGAATGTGTTGTTCTATGAATGTGGTAGTTGATGATTAAATGCAGGTAGCTGGCTCGTAACTTGCTTCTTCACGCAGGCAAAACAGGCCCAGAAACATTGATGAATACACTGAGAACAATTTGAAAGCGAACTGGGACCGAGATGACACACTGGCCATTGGATGACAAAAATGACGGCCAAGATCTGCTATCAAGAGGCAAAGAGGAGCAAACGGGGCACGATTAAATATGAGCCATAAATCCAGCAAATCAGATGGTGGAGATGGATGCATGGAAGCTATTGGGGAACATATGTGTGTAAAGAACATGGACCGTCGGATTATGGTTGGGCCGATCTGACGGTTGACGGGCGACATAGGTGTGAAAGGATTAGTGGGCTGGAACTGTACTGGGTGGTAGTAAATGGTTTCATCGCACCGCTCTTCGAGCAGAGGCAGTATACGTACAAAGCAGTGCGATGCAATGAAATGAAAACACGTGGCTGGGAGATCAGCAGGGAAAACCACTATCTCGGGGTTTATCGAACGTGTAGGTTGACGGAGTAGGATTTGCATACATCATTGGATTAACGGGCGAAGGATCGAACAATGGAGAAATAAAGCACAAGTTCATTGTTGACATGACGGGTGATCTGAGAAGTAAAGGGAGGGCCCAACTATGGATTATTTTATATGCGCGGGTTATAATGAATTAAACATTAGGAGCCAGTATAGGACAAAAATAAAGGTTAATGCAGGGTTTTAAAGGTAAATGAAAAAGATTTAATGGGAAGGATGAAGTGGAACCGCGGGAGTCAAAAGGAGGAAAGGGAAAAATGAAAGGAAAACATATAAAAACTACTGCCACCCTTATAAAACCAAACCAGCACTGCTCAACATCTACTTTGATACATTAACTGTTACGAATTGTAGCAGAGCTAACACTGACTCCTTCTGGGGATGAGATCCTCCCTTTGAGGTCTCAAGAACTTGCAGATCAATGCCTTTCTAGCTGAAAAAAAACTAATCAAAATTCCTAGTATTCCATTGGGCATGGAGTCTATTGCACTTGTATCAGGAGTAATAAAAACATAATATTTACAACTTTTAAGGCCAAAGACCTTAAACAACATAAACTTTCAAAAACCGCCCATTAACTGGGCCATCAAAAACTGTCTCTCCTCCCATGCTTTTCAGTATGAAGTTGTTGTTCCCGTGAACCTGTGAAATGATGAAAGGACCTGTCCACAAAGCATCAAATTTCCCATGATTGCCTTTATTTTCCTTCAGTGCATCCCATTTCAACACCAAATCACCAACCTGAAAGCTACTTCTTTTTTCCTTTTTGTCAAAGGCTTCCTGGATTCTTTTTTGATGTGCTGCGGCCTTTTCAACCAGCTGTTCTCTAATCTGATGTAACTCTGTCAAATCAGTGATTCTCTATGCCATCTCCTCTTCTTCATCCTGCTCTGTTTGAAGGAAATTTGCCACAGGGAGAGTTAATTGAATTGGGAATATAGCATCAGTGCCATACACCAGTTTGAATGGAGAATTCTCTGTGGATTTCTTAATGGTCACTCTGTCAGCCCACAGTGCATACTTGAGTTTTGAATCCCAATTCTTTTTATTGTCCTCTAATAGCTTTTTAATTATCCTTATCAGACTTTTATTAGAGGATTCTGCTAGACCATTTCCTTGTGGATAATATGAGGTGGAATGAATAAGTTTAATGCCCATTGAATCACACATTTCCACCAATTCCTGAGCTCTGAAGGCTGCTGCATTATTTGTTATTAACTTATGTGAACAACCAAATCTGCTGAAGATATTTTCAATTAAAAACTTCATGACCACATTATGATCAGCCTTTCTAGTAGGGACTGCTTCAATCCACTTAGTGAAATAATCAGTGGCTACTAATATCCACCTGTGCTAGCCACTGGAATGTGGATTGATTTCTCCAATAAAATCCAAGCCCCACTGCTAAAAAGGTCCTTTTGCCTGAATTGGTTTTAGGGGCAGAGATTTTAACTGCTGCTTTCCTTCAAATCTTTGGCAGCTGTCACAAGATTTAACGAAAACAAATACATCAGAAAATAAGGTGCGCCAATAGTACCCAACTCTGAGAATTTTATGGGCTGTAGTTTTCCAATAATGGTGCCCTCCACACATGTTGTTATGAAACTGCTGCATTATTTCAACTGATTGTTCTTGGTCTAGACATCTTAAAAATATTCCACATGGGTCCCTCCAGTAGAGCAGATTTTTGTTGATACAGTATTTTCCTACTCTAAGTTTTAAGGTTCTAGCTTGGCTTTGAGTAAACTCTGAAGGGATTTCTAGCTTCAACAAGAAATTAATTATTGCAAAATACCAATCACACGAAGCTAGATTATTGACCGCTGACCGTTGTTTCTCTGTTTCAACTACAATTTCCTCTTCTCATTCTTGACCACTTTCTGCAATTGTGCACAGCAAATCAACATCTAAAGACCTGCAATTCTCTTCAGTCAATAACTTGGCAAGCCCCTGACCTCTGACCAGCTCGGTGGGCTTCAACTCAATATTGAATTCTATCATTTTTGCAATCCATTTTTCCCTTCTTCCATCAGCATCAAGTTGTGTTAGGACATCTTTTATTGTAGCAAAAGGCACATATGCAATTATTTTTGAATGTAAGATATAAACTCTGAAAGCCTTTAAGGATTTAATAAGAGCATATGCCTTCTTTTCTATGATATCATACCTTAGTTCAGCATCCCTCAAATTCTTGCTAAAAAATGCTACTGGATGCTCTGAACCTTCATCATCCTGTTGCAATAGAACAACCACAATGGTGTCTTCAGAGACAAAAGAGAATATGTGGAACTCCTTGCTGTAATCTGGACTTATTAATGTAGGAGTTTCCATAATAGCTTTCTTAATTGACTCGAATGGTTTTCATGCCCTATTAGTCCATTTTACCTCTGCTCCTTTCTTTAACATGGAGGTTACATGCTTCACTAGTTCTGCAAAATTTGGAATAAACCTCCTTACAAAATTAATTTTGCCCAGAAAATATTGAACATCCTTCTTTGATCTCGGGACAGGCAAAGTCTGTATTGCTTTGACTCTTTTTGGGTCAATTTGAACACCTGCAGCAGATACAACATGTCCTAACAGCTTTCCTTCATTTAAAGCAAATTGAGATTTTTTGGGATTAACTGATATTCCAAACCTTCTGCACTTCAAAAATACTCTTTTGAAGTGTTGCAAATGATTTTTATGGCTGCTGGAGTAAACTGTTATATCATCAAGGTAGATAAGAACAAACCTGTCCTTCTCTCCCGCAAATGCTATGTCCATAGCTCTCTGAAAGGTAGCTCCAACATTCATCAATCCAAAAGGCATTTTGGCATACATGAAAGTGCCCCAAGGAGTGGTAAATGCAGTTTTTTCTTGATCATCTGGGTGCACAACAATCTGATTAAAGCCTAAAAATCCATCTATGAAAGACATCACTTTAGCTCCTGAGACTTTTTGCAGCAAATGCTCCATTTTCGGTAAGGGATAATTATCTTTCTTCGAGCATTTGTTCAGATTTCTAAAATCAACACACAGTCTGATTTCTCCATTCTTCTTCCTCACCACCACTAGATTGGCTACCCACTTTGAATATCTAAGAGGGACAATTATTTTGGCAGCCAACAACTTTTTAATTTATTTTTCAATGAGAGGGAGAAGCATAGGATTTATTAGTCTCAGCTTCTGTTTGAAAGGAATAGTGTCTTTCTCCAGAGGGATTTTATGCTGAATTATGTTTTTGTCATATGTTTTCAGATCACTATATTCCCAGGCAAACACATCAGCAAATTGCCTCATTAAATTGCAGTATTCAGCACTTTGATCAGCAGATAAATGAGTGGACAAATTGACATACTTAGGCTGACCCAGATTTCCTATATCATACTTACAAACTGCAGACTGGTCTTCTCTTTGGGCAGTCTTGTAAGGCACATCATTCTAGTCAAATAGTCTTTCAAGAGGAATTAGGCCCTTAGGAATGTGGTTACTAGGAAGCTGGACAATGTTGTTTTTACCAATTTTATTTCTAAGCTGGGACTGGGAGCTTTCTGACAAGGCATCATTTTCTTGGTCAATTTGCATCTCAGAAAATTCATCAATGACTTGCAAGAACCTATTAATCTCATCATCATCATTAAAAACTTTCCAATGGTGGACATTGTTAGGCAAGGATGGTCTGTACTTCATTTGGACTTCATACACTAGCCTGGGAGGCATTGGGGGAATAAATAAACTAGCGGAAACAACAAGGGAATCAACAAGCTGATTTTGGGCTCTAGGGATATATGAAATACAGAAATAATCAAAAGATTGTCCGATTCTCCATACCTCATCTCTATATGCTCTTAGCCTTAGGTGCTTTGCCTGAAATGTTTTATTAACTTGCTGAATTATCAGATCAGCACCTCTAAATACTTTCAGATTTTTGATCCCTCTGTCTTTTGCTGGATTAAGGCCCAATAGCAAAGCTTCATATTCTGCTATATTATTTGTGACTTGAAAAGCCAACTTAAAAGATAATTGAATGCTTTCTTGTTTTGGAGATACTAGCACTACCCCTGCTCCCACAGTCTCCTTGGTACATGCTCCATCAACGAACATCTCCCAAATTTGACTTCATTGCTCTTTCGCGGCCCAAATTGTTGGTTTCCTGAGCTGTATCTCAGCCTTCTGAGATTCTTCCATTTGGAGAATGCATGCTCCAAAATTGGTATCCACTGCATATATTGGATTATTTGTAGGATTCTTCTCATCACTAATAATGTATGCCAACTATGCTTCTTTGTACAGCCTCCTGCTTTCTCCTCCAAAAACTGGGACAGTGGCATAAGATAAATCATTCTGTAATGTCCCACCTGGTCTCTTAATCCACCCTCTTAACAATAGCATGCCAAACTTGGGAGGCACATCTGCTACCACAATATCCATCATCATACTTTTCATGGGCAGCTAAGTTAGGGTAATGTCCAGATCTTTAATCAATCCAAGGAATTTCACATTCCTTGAGTCAAAAGAGAATAAATCATGATATGGTCTAGTGATGTCAAGGCCCAACTCTTCCATGACAACTTTAGGCATTAGATTGTGACTGGCCCCTATGTTGAGGAGGCACTTGTGGAGGATTTTGTCATGAATGGTCAATGAGACATAAGAATATGGAAAATTATTGTCAGCGGGCTCAATCATAGGACTAAGCACAACGGCAGGCTTGTCATCTTGCAAGTTGACAAAGTCAGTGGAGGTTTGTTTCATTTCTGACTCAAGGGCCTCAAAGGTAGGTTTTCTAAATATTTCACTCTTCACCAACTCGACCAGAGGCACATATATCTTCAATTTCTGAACTTCTGACTCAAAGCTAAAAGAAGGAGATGACTTATCAGAAATTTTTACCTCTTGAATTGGAGCTCTGAGGATGACTGGATTAGCTTCTGGTCTTCTCTGCTTGATATTCTGTGAGTCTGTTTGGACAATAGCTCTATGGGTAGGGTTCTTCTTGACATTCTTTGCATTCGACCTCAAGTTATATCTTTGTTGTTTTCCAGCTTGCAGAATAGCTTCTCTGACCCACAAATTTTGTTGTTCTTGTAGCAAAGATTCTTCACATTCAGTGAGTGTCAAGAAGGTAGCACTGTATTTATCTTCCATGCAATGTATTTCATCCTCATCTTCTTCAAATTGTTCATCCTCCATGAATACATTTTGTAAAGGAGATTTAACTTTCTGGTCTTCTTTTAATTCTTCACCTTTCTGCATTATTTGTAACTGCTCATTTGCTCTTTTGAATGGATTCTGATTTCTCGGAGAAAATGTGTTCTACTGCCTTGTTTTCCCTGAATTCTGTTCAACCTTTAGCTTAGTAATTTCAGCAGCCAATGACTCTATCATCTTGGTCATTTTATCTAAATTAGGCTCTGAAGTTGAGGAAGAGGAAGAAGAAGCCTCGCTTCTCTACCTTCTTTTGTCAGAATGGCCTTTAAGTTTCTCTGTAGCCATAATATTGGATTCTACTTCTAAGGCTGCATCCTACATGTCTACTAGCGTGGCACATCTTCTTTCTCTTAACAACAGGCAAAAATCAGAGTCAAAAGCATTGGCATATGTAAGTTTGGGTGATGTAGGAGTCGGATTTACCTCAGCTGGTATTTTACTATACATTCTGTTGAATCTTTTATTAAAATCGGGCAATGATTCCCCACTCTCTTTCTTTAAGTTGCCAAACTCAGTATTGTAATACAGTAAGTCCTTCTTATCTCCCCATTGCTTCAAAAATGCATCATCTAATACTTCTATATCTGTTATGGATCTCTGGGGTAATTCTCTGAACCACTTCCTAGCTTCTCCATCAAGGCTCTAGACAAAAACTCTCATCCATACATCATTCTCACTTATATCCAAATTATCAGCATAACTGTAAAAAGCTTCAAGGTGCTCCTCTGTTGTTACTCCCTCTGTACCAATGAATTTAGGAATATATTTTTGATATTCTCCCATAGGCATAGGATTTAGAGGGACAGGCAAGACTAGAGGTCCATATCTAGCAGCTACAATTCTTTCTATCCTAGTAGGTGCTTACTGTCCTGCCATGATTGGAATATGTGGAAGACTACTGGCATACTGAATAGTATGGAACAGTGAGATGAATGGCAGAGATACATGGATGTTTTGGATTGAAAGGGGAGAAGCTTTGTTTGGACTGAGATTCAAAGGGGAACTGACTGAACAAGGGCTAAACTACTCTTTGAAGGAATTTCTTTATTAACAGTGCTGAGTTCTAAGTCTTCAAACTGTAAATGTTCAGCAACAACTTTATCCTTCAGAGATGAGTTATATTTCCTAGGTTACCTGATCCTGATGCCCGTTTCTATGAAGATTTCTTCGATTTGACAGTCCTCTCAGGTTCAGGCACCGGTTCAGCTGGCAGTTTCTGAGGATTTCTTCGAGTATGTCTCATAAACTGAGCCAGAACTTCAATATGGAGTTGCCAAAGGATGGTCTTCCACCAATGGAGTCGCCAGACAAATGATTACAACCATAAACTGTGCTCAAACCTTGTCTGTCATTAAAGCTTGAAACTGTGTCATTTTCCCGGGGAAGCTAAACTTCGATTCTCCTCTCCCCAACAACGACACCAATTAATGTTATCACCCCAAGAAACTCACCTAGGTTGTATATTAGTGATGCTCGGGAACATTACAAATTCAACAAAATGTTGGATGAAATGACGGATGAATGAGAGAAATGCTGCATAATCAAGCTAGATAACCACTCCTACTATGATTGACCCCAGACATGGGTGAACACCCCCAAGCTACAAGGCTTTTAACCACCAATTACTCACAGTTTAAGGAAAAGGTGATAATGGAGAAGACTGACCACACTAGCAGATGCACAGGACCCTGTGATGGCCGGCTACAACCAATTAAAGGTCTGTAAATATATTATTTAACACACAGACATGATGACAACTCTCTATGCATTTAAACAATAGAAACCTGCAAACAATTTCAATGAAACAACTAAATTCTAACATAGAGGTGGGATGATAGCTCCTCTACTGCTAAAAAATTAACAGCACATCAACAACTGCAAAACAGGCACAGCCTGGAACAAAAAGAAGAAGTCGAAAATGAACAATTGATAGCAAAAGAAGCTTGTATTAGTTGGAAATGAAGACCAGATGCTGCAGGTTACATAATAGTTACAGTCTCTAGAAGTTGAGCCTTACAACATACTAACTCTCATCTAACACTCATCCCCTGATTAGATCATGTCTCTGGGTATATAGAATTTGTTTACAAAAATATCTTTACTAAGCTTTGCATGGAGGTTTCTTAATGGATCAGCAACCACATTTTCAGTTAGATATGGGTCTCTGATACATTCTGACTATTTTAATTAACAAATTTGACATTCACTGGTACTTTGTTGTACTCCTTGAACACATGAAAGGTTATATGGATAAATCTCCACAACTACTGAAGACTTTTAACTACTCGAGGTTGTACTTTCCTTCCTTGACTATGATGTTCTTTGAATGTGGTAGTTGATGATTAAATGCAGGTAGCTGGCTCGTAACTTGCTTCTTCACGCAGGCAAAACAGGCCCATAAACGCTGATGAATACACTGAAAACAATTTGAAAGCGAACCGGGACCGAGATGACACACTGGCCATTGGATGACAAAAAGGACAGCCAAGATCTGCTATCAAGAGGCAAAGAAGAGCAAATGGGGCACGATTAAATATGAGCCATAGATCCAACAAATCGGATGGTGGAGATGGATGCATGGAAGCTATTGGGGAACATATGTGTGCAAAGAATGTGGACCATCGGATTATGGTTAGGCCAATCCGACGGTTGACAGGCGACATAGGTGTGAAAGGATTAGTGGGCTGGAATGGTATTGGGTGGCAGTAAACGGTTTCATTGCACCGCTCTTCGGACAGAGGCGATATACGTACAAAGCAGCGCGATGCAATGAAATGAAAACACATGGCTGGGAGATCAGCGGGGAAAACCACTATCTCAGGGTTTATCGAACGTGTAGGTTGACAGAGCGGGATTTATGTACATCATTGGATTAACAAGCGGAGGATCGAACGATGGAGAAATAAAGCACGGGTTCATCATTGACATGACGGGTGATCTGACAGGTAAAGGGAGGTCCCAACTATGGATTATTTTATATGCGCAGGTTATAATGAATTAAACATTAGGAGCCAGTATAGGACAAAAATAAAGGTTAATGCGGGGTTTTAAAGGTAAATGAAAAAGATTTAATGGGAAGGATGCAATGGAACTGCGAGAGTCAAGAGGAGGAAAGGGAAAAATGAAAGGGAAAACATATAAAAACTACTGCCACCCTTATAAAACCAAACCAGCACCACTCAACATCTACTTTGATACATTAACTGTTATAAATTGTAGCAGAGCTAACATTCACCATCAACAAGCAGATTTGAACTATGATGATCTTTCCCAGGGAATATGAAAATGTTTGTTCCCCAGCAACGGTGCCAAAATGTTAACACTCCATAGTTTCCCAAGGCTAAGAAAAGAAACCAAAGAGGTAACCATAGTCCAAAATTTTGACTTGGAAGTTAGCCCTACCAAATCAGAGAGGGCTCTCTCTAAAATCAACAAAAATATGGTTGGAATTATTAGGGTTTTAGTTTAGATATTTTCATAGTAGGTTTTTGATTTATGTTTTGTTGGATATGAAACACTAGGTTTAAGAACTAGAGCCAAATAGGTCAAAAGATCAGTTGCAGTCATTTGATGAGGCAAGATATATGTAATCAGAGACACAAATGGATTTGTCGTAGTAGTATAGTGATGAGGAAATCATATAGAAGGAAATAAGTGAGTATACATGCATGCATTTACTTATTTGGAAGATAAAATGTTGGCTCGTGAGAGTCATCAAGGGGAAGACCTTGGGTTCAGGCACAGGAGGCCAACAATGGTCCATTGTAATCTAGGATAGCGTCGACATTTTCACCTTAGCCCAAAGCAAAAGGAGTCTCACCCGAGGCATGCCACGACCAAAAAGGAGAAGGGTTCAACATGGAGTCATGAAAGTCTTAACCGAGTTGCGTTCGATCAAATACATGAATACATTATATAAAACGCATAGATAACAACATACTCATGAGGTCACATGAACTAATGATTACATGCAATTTCTAAGTCATTCAAAAAAAGTTTAAAGATTCCTCATACATAAGGCCCGGATACATAATAAACCACAAACGATCTTAGTAGATATTTATATTAATCATAATTGTTAACCATTACAAAATCACTTGGCTTCCACTGTAAACAACTACATAAAATACCTGGGTTAGTTCTACGGGTACTGTGCAACTTCATGGACCATGTCTTCTCGGTTCCTGTGATCTTCCCTTCTGTCAACCGCAACAAGAATCCTTTTCAGCTTTCCTTAACCTTACCAAATCTAACTCCGCTCCTTTCCTAGTCTTATATTTTTATATCCCTTCTCTGTTACTTGGATGGCTAGTTCTTCCCCTTGGTTGCTTCTGTACCTTCCCGCCCCCTCGACTGCCTTTGCCTCCCACTTCCACCTTGCCACAACTCTAGTGCAACTGCTTGTTCCACCAGTGAACCGTTGCTACCACTTGTTTCCTTCTTGTCCCTTGGTCAATCAAAATTGGTATTGGTCAAAACCTTTTCAAAATTTAAACGAAGGCCCCAACCACAATTCCTTGACTCGTCACCGAGTCAAGTCATTTCATCCTCTGTCGATCCTGCTGATCCTGTGGGTGGTGTCTGCGGTATTTCCTGCACTACTTCTGTTGTCAGTTGTGCAGGTGCTTCTTCTGCTTTGATCATTTCTTGTGGGGTGACATCTAATTTTGTTGCACCTTCTTTCTCCTGTGGTTCCCTCGTTCCAAACGAAGGCTCCAAGTCCAGGACAGAGGCCATTGTCTACTGCCTGAACACGGTGTAATTTTGAACAAAAGTGTCCCATTGGGAGAGAATTGCATCAGCAGCCTGAGTAAACATTTCAGCCGAGTGCGACCACAGTTTAGTTGGCTGCTAGCTTTCGATGTCGTTCCATTGCTACCCACTGGAGTTGCACACCTCCTTCAGAAGTAACAATTGCATTCGGACTGGTGGCTGCAGATCCTTGATGATCTTCTTTGCCTGTGTAGACTCCTCTATACTATCAACCTAAGCCTGGAGGGTGTCCATTTGATCATTGATTTGCTACAGGTGGGTGGGGTCTATGTAGTCTTTTGTGCTGGCAAACCGAGTCTAGATTTGCTCTTGGAGGGGGTAGACCAAGTGGTTCTTCAGTGCCAGGCTACCAGACTAGTCATGGACCTTGTTCATCAGGGCATATCCGTCAGTGAGGGTGTCAACTAAGGCTTGTTTCTTGGCTTCCAGCTCCCTGACCTTCCCCTCAACCATCCTTGCATAAATTGCTACTGGATTCGGTAATGCAGATCTCACTATCTCCAATTTCCTCTTCATCTCGGCATTGCTCGCTGCCAGGCATGAGCATGCTGCCTAGATGTGGTCGCACCAGCTGAATAGTGTGCAATTATTCATGTTTTCTGGTACTTCGACATCCACCTCGGTGATGGTCGACCATAGTGATCTAAACCACTGTGTGACCTAGTCGACCTGGGCCTGCAATCTAGCGTTTTGTTTCTGCGGGTGATCACGCTCATCAGTCACCATCTGTAACTTCTTCGCTTGCCATTCATGCTCCTAGGCTAGGTCGTCATGGGGCCTTTTGGCTCTGTGTGCTTCTAGCTGACTAAATGAAAAAAATTGGGCCGACGACTAGTGCTGGAGCATCTCGGCCTGCATTGTGCTAGGGTCTGGGAACTACTGCTGTAGGGGTAGGCCACTGGTGATGGATTTGTTGAAATGGGAGGTGAGCGAATGGGCTTGTTGTGATGGTGGGGTGAACTGTGGAGTGGGTGGAATGATGCTGCGAATCAAGTGGACTGAGGGACTTATAGGGAAGGGTGGCAGGTATGGCTCAACCCTTCCCCCTTGTAGAGTAGAATCCAATTTCCCCCCTTTGGTGGATCCGACCCAAGCATCGGGAATGTGGTGAGTTCTGTAGGTTGTGTCCCGCTGGTATGAGTGGTGCCCTTTGTCTGCCCAGCTAACTGGACTTTTGCTTTCGTAGTCATCCCTCGTCGGCCAGGCTGAAGGGTGTCGGATAAAGTCACAGAGGTTAATGCGGTGTGCAGGGATGAATCTTGCGACAGGTGTAATGTGGTGGAGGTGGTAGTGGGGATCTCTTCAATGATGGTGGTTGCGGGGATTGTGTTATCACCAAAATAGGTCCCTGATAGGCTGCTGATTAGGGAGACTTTGGGTAACTATTTCAAACCAAATTTTGGCTGAGGCTTAGCCTCCTCAACTTGAGAGGGCTCTCTCATTAGGTTAAAGATTTTGATAATGAATTAGATGGCTAACTCTCTGAAATAAGTGAGGAAATATGAATGGTTGAACACAATTAGTAAATATCCATTGGGCTTATGGAGTCAAGAAATGCTTCAGTATTACAATAATATTAGCTTTACATGGAAGTCAGGGCATCTAGAATTCAACATATGGAGAGAACATCAGTAGCATAAAAGAAAACACAGTCCACAAATGTATGAAGGAAGTTAGAGCATAACCAATGAATTCTAAGTAATCATATATTCATAGCATTGTAAGTAATGAGAAGAGGAGAACCATAAGACATTTTTAACATTGAATTCCTTCTGAATCCTGAGAAGCAAAGCCAAATATTGTATTCCTTAAAACAGAGTCTTACACAAAAGCACCATATGAGAGTTCTTTACAAAAAATTCCAACCTTTTGTGCATTACATCTTCTCCAATATATAGAGTTCATTACATGACTTAGATTCCTCCTCCAGCATGAGGGGAATTCGAATTTGCCATCAGTGACACCTATTGACACTTAAAACTAACTATTAAATGCAAATGACAGCTAACTAGCAGTCCTAGAGACCTAAAACAATTAGGAGTGTAACTCCTTATTATGATTAAACCACCTTAACTAAACATTAAATGCATTCTTTGACAGCTGCAACCTCATGAAGTCGAATTTGATGAAGCCTCCCACGTTGTCACCTGACTGTTGATGACAAACCCTAGAAATTAGGGAACATGCTTCCCTGTTTTTAGGTTTAGGATCCTTGAAAGTTGGCAGGTGGGACAGAGCCTTTATCTCCTTATCCATGACACATTTTATGAAACCGAAGGAGGTTTTTGTATTCCATGATGTCTAGAACAAAAACCTCTCTTTTGTTTTTAAAACACTTCTCCAGATGTCTAGAATCTATCCTTGAAAAACACGTGTCAAACAGGAAAAATCCGTTCTCTGAATTTTGGGTTTCAAAGAAAGCTTATTCTCTACCAACTGAAAAACACTTATGAAGAAAGTGATATAGGTTATTGTAGCTGGAGAGTTGATGAAGATAAAACACCT
The DNA here is from genome assembly GCA_000404065.3 of Pinus taeda. Taxonomy (NCBI): domain Eukaryota; kingdom Viridiplantae; phylum Streptophyta; class Pinopsida; order Pinales; family Pinaceae; genus Pinus; species Pinus taeda. The sequence goes on from APFE030350211.1 coordinate 36,794, forward strand.
TAAAAATTCCAAAATATCTTTTCATGTAACCAGAAACTGATCTTGAAAAAGACTGCTAAAACTAGAAGACAAAGCTTGACTTTCAGCAGTTTCGAAGCGCAAGTTTAACCATAAATTCCTCCCACCTCAGAACGAATTTGAAGAAATGGAAAGAGGTTTCCGTAGTTTGGTATGTTAGGAAAAAAATCCTCTTTCAGTTTTCAAAATTGAGTTCTCAGCTGCTCAGGACCCCTTCTGGAAGTTGACTAGTAAACGCAAAAAATAGAGTTTTTTATGCTGAAACAAGCTTTTTCAGGGATTTCGTAGCGCGCTATGAAAACTCCTAGTTCAGTGATTTCGTAGCTAGTTTCAAAATTTCTCCAAAATGATGCAAGCTATGACTTCTAAACACCTATTAAGTCTTATAGAACATGGAATGAGGCTGTGAAACTTTATTTGGAAAAACGATATGACCTTAAAAGACTTCTAACCTTATGACCTAACCCTTAAAGCATGAAATGACCTAAAGACCCTTTAACAACATGCCTAGAAGAAGGGTTTGTAAATGAGAATGACACTAATTATGATGAGATGACTCAAAACTTATAAGACTATGACTAGAAACAAGGCAACTTTCCAAAACTTAGAGACAAAGATTTTAGGGTGATAACAGATTAATTGATCAACCTCCACAGTGAGGTCGATGATCGTAGCTGACGGATTAAATTTTGGTTTCTTGACAGTTGGGGTTCGAGTGACTCACTTTTTCTTGGGCTTGGGGACCGTGGGCTAAGAGGGGGCTTGTGCTATGCTTGTTGGGAGCTTCATGGCTAGCGGCGTCATGATAATTGACATAAACATGGTGGAGCCCTGAAATATGGTGGGGTAGTTTCTCTCACTTGACCCAAAGCTGGCAATTGTTCGTCAAAGCTCGAACATCTTTTCTTCCATCTAGAGCACCATTGGCTCAATTTCTTCCTCAAATGGTTGCTTCCTACTACTCTCGGCCCCATCTTCGTCTTGCCCCTGTAGAGTCAACACTCCAAAAAGGTACTTGTGCTTGGCTTCTATTATCTTTCAGGTCACTCCTAGCCATTAGCCCACTTCTCTGTGTAGCACTTCCTCAGTTAGGACAAACCTCAAAGGTCTCATCTTAAATATTTGAGGATGGGCGCACCTTGGCCGTAGGTACGTATGTGCGTGGGAGGCACCAAACCAAAGGTCTTCTGGGAACTCGTCTAACAGAGCCTTCAATATCCTTTCTGTCAACTTGACGGTGGCCAACATCTGCTCATACCAGTCCTTGAAGGCTATCTCGTTGATCTCCTTTGTGCTAGGGTCTCTTGATGCCTTCTAGGGGTTGTAAAGGAGTGCAATTGGTTGTCCCTCGAGGATGGGCGCCATTTGCCTCTCCTTCGGTGGCCTCCATTTCCACATTGTCAGTGACATCAACAGATATCTAAATAGGAACCCAGTACCCCTTTTGTATATGTCCTCACATGCCTAAAACAGCTCGTTGAGAACATAGGCTAACGAGTTGAGCACCTCCCCTTGGTAGCAATGTTACACAACTAAGATGGCATCCAAGGTGCATTTTTTATTTGTGTAATGCCACATCATTTTGCCTGCAATGAGGTAACAGGAAAATTTAATGTTATCTTTATTGATCTTATCTAACTTCGCCCCTCTCCCACCCCTCCCGGTCCCATATCTGGCATAAATGTTGTCTTCACTCTGCTTCTTGCCTCGCTTTGCCCCTACCTGGAATGTAGTGCTAACTACATTTCCACCCTTGGCCAGTTCTGTGAGCCAATTGATATCTTCCAAGTCGATAGGGTACTCCTTATCTAGCCACAATGAACCTCCATGCATCCTTCTCACTAGTAGTTTGGTACACTACATCACGGCAAATTGAGTGCCGAAGATAGGTAGGCTCCTAAAATGGAGGAGCGTTGATCTCTGTAATCCCTTGAATTCTTCCCTGACCCTGGAGGACTTAGTTCCATACTCCTTCAGGAAATCCTCCGTGTAAACTTCTCTCTTCGTTGCCAGGAACTGGAAACAGTCTGTGAAGTCACTGTCTATCAGATTTGCCTTGTCATACTTGCCATATAAATGTCAAGTCCTTTAATTCATGCATCCAATGCGTCCTGTGGAGCTGATACAAGTCCCTTGGTCATCTCCCTTATCTTGTGATAAACTCTCTGCACTGGAAGCTTCCTGCTTTTCTGTCTCTGCTCTTGTTCTTCAAAGAGAACAAGTAACTCTTATGTTGCCTGCAATTAGAATTCTGGAATTCCCTTCATTCTTCTGTGACTTAAGTAGCTGGTCCTGACACAACGTTCCTAGACTAACGAGGCCTTAATAACTAATTACTTCATTGATATTTCCATGCGTTTTGGCTAGACCTTGTCGTCACCGACCGACTTGGACGTGACAACCCTAATGTGGACTCAAAGGTACAGAGTGGGATGCATGGCATATTTATTTTGTTGTGATGTGTTTATTTATTAACTAACTTTATGCTTAATGTGAAAAGATATTGCGGCTCCTACTCTGGCAGCTGCTTATTTAGTTACTTAATCAGGAAATGACTACTGGTACG
>APFE030350211.1:39928-65571 GCA_000404065.3 Pinus taeda
ATTTTTTTTTTTTTTTTTTTTCTTTTTTTAAATTTTGCAGAAGGGCTTCAGGCATGTTCCATTCACCCATCCATGCAGTAAGACTCCATCCAATTGCGCAAGCCTAACTACACCGAATCTCAGATTTATGTTACTATGAATGGACCCAGCCAGTGCATCTGCAATTTCCCTGGGAACGTTTGGAAATTACTGTCATAAAGGAGCACTTGTTCCCCTACTCCAAAATACTTCCTCTTGATATGCCTATCGTGCCAAGATTTCTACCTTCGCTACTCTCCTGATTGATGGAATTCTGATAAAAAAAAATCTTTTTCAAGTTCCTTCAGCTGGTTTAGTCTCTCTCTTAAGGCACTATTTTCTATCATTCCCGTTGCCTCTGAGATGAACATGCTGGGTAGTATAAATTCTGCTGGTACTACCTCTTCCCTTCCATATACAAGTTGAAATGGAGTTTTCTTATGGAGTCTTTTTACTTTCATCCTATATGCCCATAGGGTCGCGGGTATTCTTTCTTCCCAGTCCTCCCTATTGGCAGATACAACTTTTGTGAGTCCTTTCTCCAGTATCTTATTAAATTCTTCTACTACATCATTGGCTTGTGGGTGGTACGGGCTACTCTTGTTGTGTTGAACCATGAATGTCTTTAGTAGAGACTCAATGGTCTCGTTTAGGAAATGTGTGCCTTGGTCACTTGTGAGGCTCCTCAGGTATCTAAACCATGAAATGACTTTCTCAAATATGAACCTTGCTGTTTTTTTTGTTGTGTAGTCCCTTACGGGTGTTTCCTCTGCCCACCTTGTGAGGTATTATGTTGCTGTTATGATGTACTTTGCTCTTGAATGTATCGTTGGTGGAGAAATAGGTCTAATGAAGTCTATTGCCCACTGATCAAAGAGCTGCACTATGTGGACTAGATGTAGATGCAGCTCATCATGTTTCGATGACTTTCTAACCTTTTGACAAATGTCGCATGTCCTAGAAAGTTCTTTAGAATCCTTATGGATAGTTGGCCACCACAGTCCTACGTGGAGTATCTTTCTTGCGGTGGCCTTCCCTCCTACATGACCTCTTGTGACCCTCACATGGCACTCCCATAAGACATCATTCCTTTCATGCTAAAGGAGACAACACCTCAGTATTTGATCTAATCCCATTTTATAAAGGTGTCCCGCAATCAGCTCGTAATCTGCTGCCCTAACTACTAAGTGTCATCTCTGTGCTGCTGTGTATTCTGTTGGCCCGTGACCAGTTGTCAAGAATGAGGCGATTTGTTCTAGGTGGTTTTGAATTTCCTCTACTTTAAATAAATAGGCATCAGGCAACCTATCATCTACTACTCCTTCATTTTCCCCCGTTTCTAGCCACGACAAGTGGTTTGGTCCCACATTGAGTCTATCGAGCTTGACCACTACTTCAAACGTGAATTCCTGGAACAATAACAACCATTGGCATATTCTCCCTTCTAGCACTACCTTTTTTACTAAATACTAGAGTGTATAATGGTCTATGAAAAATTTGAATGGCGTGCCCAGTAAGTAGTGTCTAAACTTTTGGAGAGAGTAAACCATTGTTAGGGCTTCCCTTTTGGTTGTTGTGTAGTTCCTTTTCGAAGTGGACAACTTCCTACTAGCATAGTACACTATATGGTCCATGCTTTTCTCCCCTGGATGTGGTAAGACCACTCCTAGCGCTATTCGTAATGCATCAATGTGCATGCGGAAGATTTTGTTCCAATCAGGATACACCAATATAGGGCTGCTTACTAGTCTCTTTTTTAAGTTATTCAGGGCTGCATGGCATTCCGCAGTCCAAATGAACTCTTCCATTTTCTTTAGTAATTTATCCATTGGAGCCATGATAGATGTGTAATTTATGATAAATCACGTATAGTACCATGTATGCCCCAAAGTTGCTCTTAGTTGTTTGACATTACGCAGTGGTTCCATGTGGATAATTGTCGCAACCTTTGCAGGGTTTACACATACTTTGTCCTTGCAGACGATATGGCCCAACAAATTTCCAAAGGGGACTGCAAATATACATTTCTTGAGGTTTAAGGAGATCTGCAATTGTCTGCATCTTTCAAACATTATTCTCAATAGGATGGTGTGTTTTTTCAACAGACTGTATACTGTCCAGTCATCCATGTAAACTTCTAGGAACTTATGAATATAATCTCTAAATGTAGCTATGACGATTTTTGAGAAGACTGCTGGTGCATTTTTCAATCCGAATGGCATGACATTGTAGGTATATGCCCCCACTCTGTAGTGAATGTTTTTTCCTCTTATCTTCTTCAACTATTTTGACTTGATGGCAACTCGAGAAACCATCTGTGAATGAATATGCTTCGGTCCCCACAACATTGTCTAGGACCTCATCGCTAAAGGGTGTGGGAAACGGGTCATGCACACATGCGTTATTTGGGCTCCTCTAGTTGAAACATACTCTGATTTCAATTGCATCCTTCTTGTTCTGAATAACTATTAGACTTGTCTATTCAGCTTCATCCACAGGGAAGATGATCCTTGCCCCCAACATTTTGTCAATTTCCCTCTTAACTTTCTCTTTCACCCTTGGGTTTAATCTATATGGTCTATGTTTTACCAGTCGGGCATTCGGTCTCAAGACAATTTTCATCTCCCCAAGGTTTCCTTTTAATCCCTTTAGTTCTTCCACTGAAGCTGGGAATAGGTCTCGATATTCGTGCAATAAGTCAAAAATTTCCTTGGTGGTTTGTTCGTCCCACTAGTCTCCCACCGATGCTATCTTAGGCTTATCCTCTGACCCAATGTTCTGCTTCCTTAGCTTCATTAGTAGAAGGTGAGCACCTTCCATTAGGGGGATCTCCCAGATATCCCTCGCCCCTTCCATTTCCATGAAGGCTAGATGTCTCAGTCCCTCCATCCCGTCATTGTTATCTGGTCCTGCATCTACCCTATCGCACGCTGCATATCCTGGTGACTCTATCTCATACAAATACTGCAGAAAACTTTTGTCGGGCCCTCCTTCAACCAATGGCTCCGGTGTGAATAGAACTCCCTTTATTGCTTGGAGTGGCCTTGTCATTTGTGTCTCGTCCCCTTTGAATGAGAAGTTGCTAACAAACTGTGCCTCCACGATATCCCAATCTGTTGTCTCCTGACAAAGCTCCTCTTGGAAATACTGCGCTCAGGGAACAGGTCCAAGGGTAGGTATAAATGTGTGTACCCATCGATCCCTTGGCATTCCTCTGCTTTTCCAATTGACCATGCAATCCTTGATGTGCTCCTTGGGACTTGAATCCCGCTTGTATTTTCCCTTATCACGTGGTTGATCTCCATCCCAGGAAAACCTTTCCTTCATGGTTTGTTTGACGCTTGGCCAGTCTTTTAGTGTATTGCACTACGTTATCCACCATCTTATCAGAGTTTCCATGAGGCAAATACTTAGATAGGATATCCTTTGATCCTCTGTTACTTCCCGGTCTATTGTATCTAAGAAGGTGTCCACTGGCTCAAGGCCATGGTACCTCAGGTAGTCAGCTATCTCCATTTCTCCCCATTTTACTGAGCTTATCATCGCACACCATCTAGTGGTCAATTCGTATCCCCCCTAGTTCCATGAATCCCATGCAGCTTCTGAGACGGCTTCTGAGCTTTGGATACTTCACCAGCTTACTGATCGTCCAGTCATGGGGCTGAAGTAGTGCTCCCTCTTCCATGTTGTGAGCACGTATAGTTGGTCTAACCCTCCTGGCTCATCCTTATCATCTGCTAGTTCTATGAACCTAGGCCCTTGGTAGGGGTCTAGTGGTTGGATCACCCTTAACCCATCTGCTTCGAAAATCATCAATTTTTTCTTCAAGTTTATGACTACGTAGTTCTCGTATCCAAATCAATCCCCAGGAATGCCGGGTATGGGTCCTTATCCCCCATGATGTCAATCACCTCAAATTTTGTGTGCATCTTCACCCCTGCCACATCAACCTCTACATTCTCCAATTTCCCAATTGGCAGTATGCAGTACTAATTTTCCATTCTTAGTTGAATTGGCAAGTATTTTAATTGAGGCTTCCCCATTTCCTCCCAACTTTTCCTAGGTAGGATGTTTACATCCGAACCTAAGTCTAACATGGTATCTCTTGTCTAGAATCCTTCCACTTGCGCATTGATTCAGAACTCCTTGTCGCTTCTTCTCTTATTCTGTTTCACTCTTCTTGAAGCCTTTTCTAGCAACTCGCACCCAGTTGATCCACTTCCTCTTCCTCTAGGGATATCACAACCTTTAGGCTTTTTCTCAATTCCTTCAACATGTCTTCATCCTCAACAATTTTCAAGAATAGTTTAAACCATTCTCTAATTAGCTAGGTGTAATCAATCATGTGGTTCCATGTTCTTTTAGTATCCTTCTCCGCAGTCATCCTTTTGAACAACTTAGCTGCCTCCTGATAGTACTGCTTTTGGTGTTCAAGATAATACCCCTTCTGTGGAGATGTCGCTTTAAGGATTAAGGGGGGGTCCTCTATGTAGTGGTCCTCCCCTGTCTTCTTCCCTCCCCTGGTTGTTATATTAATATTGGTTTCAGGGAGGCCGTCATCGGTCCATGGTTCAACATTCACCAGGTTGGCCCCTCTCTATCTGGTCCTTTCTTCCCACTTTGCAATGGGTTTTGGACAGTCCTCTGTTGCGTGGGTATTAATTAAACATTGTGAGCACCAGGGTCTCCTCAGCAACAGACATTCTCTAGAAACATGCCCTTCCTGATTGTAGTTGTAACACCTCACAGGCCCTCTTCCTCCTATTCTTCCCCATTGCCTATTTCCTCCTCATCCCCCTTGGTTTGATTCATTGACCGTGAACATGGACCTGTCTGGCCTTTCTTCTAGGGCATCCAACACTTGACACTGATCAGTGTGATGCATCGTTGATGCGCAAAACTCACAGTATGTACTATTGGGGATGTTAGAGTATTTTTTCAAAATGGGACACATCTGTGGTAGGTGTCCATATTCCCTACAAAATTCACAAAAGTCCTAAGTATTCCTCCCTGGGAAGGCTCCTTGCGCTCCCACCACCGCAATGCCTGCAGTTGGTTAGGCTCTTGACGATCCCACAACCCCTCCTGCATGATTAATCCCTCGCAACCTCAGGCATTATGTTGTGATGTGTCCCTCCACCATGAAGTGGGTGGACCAAATGTTGGGTCTGGCTGGACGCACTGCTGAAGATCTTTCAATTTCTCCGTCAAGGTCATGATATGGTTCTATAGGCCTGAAATTAATGGGTCTTGCAAGTTCGCCCCTCCCCTATACTCATGTGGGTATCCCACCATAGCTTCTATGCATGATGCTTGTTCCAATGCATACTAGAGGGTTCCTATCTTTTGTTGTGTTAGTGGTGTTCTGGTCAAAGGCAATAGTGCCTTGATGAACTAGTCCCGTTGGTGGTTTGGGTCTAGAGTGTAGCTCAATTTGGAAATGGCATGCTTAAACCTTTGCATAAGCTCCCAAGTTGTCTCTCCTTCCCTCTCCTTCCTCTCCCAAAGTTCCAATAGCCCTTGCTGATCTGTCTATGGTACCTTGAACTCCTGCACAAATCCTCTCTTGATGTCATCTACTATGGGGTTCTGATTCTGCTCCGCCCACTTTGTAAACCAGCGTAGAGCCCTTTCTCTCAGCATGGTTTGGAATTATATTGCCCTTACATTATCTGGAGTCTGACGGGTGCTCCAAATTGCTTTGTAGAGATACCAATGCTGCTCTACATCCTCATTTCCGCTTCCCACAAATTCGGGGTATTTGGTAAAAGATCTCACCATATTTATCTGGGTAGGCACTATCAGCACGAACCCCTTTCTCCCCAACTGCTGGGATCCTTGTAATCCCAAGTTACTGATATTACTGGTTCCTGTGCCACTCCTAATGTTGAACTGGACTCGGTATTTCTCCTGCGCGCTATATTCCCGCATTGCCTTAGCTAAGCTAATAATAAATTCTTCTGGATTGTGATACGGTACCAGCAATAGATCAAAGGAAACACTACCTATGTCTCGGGGATATTGCTACTGACTCTTAATGGATGCTTCCTCCTCACTGAATAAACTCCTCATCACCTTACTCGTATCCTCCTTGCTTCTTTCTTCGTGCCTATGTGGCCTCCTCTCTTGCGATCTGTCTGTCGCAACCTGTACTTGCGATACAGATTCCGCAACATGCAAGGAAGGTTCATCCCCATTTCCACGACTCTTCCTTCCTCGCTCTCGCTTTGCTCATTACATCTTCTCCTTCCTCTTCAACTCAAGGCTTTCCCCTCACCACTCCTACTTGGCAAGGCCCCATCCTTTTCTTCCCTAGAGTCTGAATCACCCCCCCCTGCCACTTATCTGCTAGCAGTTCCCTTCTCTACACCCTAACATCTCTTGCTTTCTTCAGTTCTTCAACATCCATCCCTTCAACAACATCTCTATCCCTCAACCGGTAGCATTCCCCCCTCTACGTCTCCCACTGATACGAGGGATTTATGCTGCCATCCTCGCAACAGGCGAAGACAATAGTCCTTCTTCCACCATAAACATCTTGATCCATGTTGGGACTTCCCTCATCATTTCACCTCTCAGTCACAAGCTGAACATAGTTTCTGCTTTTGAAAAAGACTGATAACTCTCCGCGGAAAACTCAACTACGTATCCCTCCACCATAGTCCTTACCCAAAATTCGACTGCTCTGGTCAGATCATTAGCCAAATGTTGCAGTAAGGTGACATCCAATGGGGTCCAGCTTCAGCAAGTTGTCACCAATCCACTCGGCTGAGTCTGTCTCTTCAGCCTTCTTAACCAGTTGTACAGATCCTCCGGAACTTACACTAGAAATTTTCATACTGATCATTAGTGCTGTCAGCATATAAAATTTCCTCGCTTACTTTGCTAATCAGTTGACTTCTATGGGTAGCCTGCTCTACTACAAACTGATCTACTCTATGGTTCCACCAATCCCTAATCTCTTGTTTAAATATCCTTGAAACCATAGTTTGAACCAGTTCTCCTACCTTCAAGTCCCGGCAATGGAACCATTTGTTGGCTTGTGAGAGTCATCAGGGGAAGACCCTGGGTTCGGGCAAAGGAGGCCAACAATGGTCTGCTATAGTCTAGGACAATGTTGACATTTTCACATTACCCCAAAGGGTAAGGAGTCTCACCCAAGGTGTGCTGCGACCAAAAGGGAGAAGGGTTCAGTGTGGAGTCATGAAAGTCTTAACCGAGTTGCATTCGATCAAATACATGAATACATTATATAAAACACAAATATAACATCATACTCATGATTTCACATGAACTACCAATTACATGCAATTGCTAAGTCATTCAAAAAAAGTTTAAATATACCTCATACACATGGCCCAGATACATAATAAACCGAAACTGATCTTAGCAGATCTTTATATTAATCATAACAGTCAACCATTACAACATCACTCATCTTCTGTCGTAAACAACTACATAAAATACCCGAGTCAGTTCTGTAAGTATTGTGCAACTTCACGGACCATGTCTTCTTGGCTCCTGTGTTCTTCCCTTCTGTCAGCCGCAACAAGAATCGTTTTCACCTTTCCTTAACCTTGTTGAATCTAACCCCTCTCCTTTCCTGGTCTTCTCATTTTATATCCCTTCTATTACTTGGAATTCCAGTTCTTCCCCTCTGCTACATTTGCACCTTCCCGCCCCCTCGGTTGCCTTTGCCTCCCGCTGCCATCTTATCGCAACTCTTGCACAACTGCTTGTTCTGCCAGCCAACCGTTTTTTCCACCTGTTTCCTTCTCATCCTTTTTTCATCAAAATTGGTCAAAACCTTTTCAAAATTTAAACGAAGGCCCCAACATAAAAACACTTAAATGATAATCTCAAACAAAAAATAGCATTTATGGCAATGAATTCTGTTTGAAACTTAAGATATTAACATGAGAAGAAATATGGATAACTTTTAGAAACATCTAACAATCAAATGCATAAGAATAACTGAAGAAAATAATGTCACTAACCACAAAAAATGAATCCCAGAAAAATAGCTGCAACTGTATGTTAATTATGCCAAAAATCAAGTACACCAGTTCCAAAATTTATCTACCTCTAGTATCCAACCATTTCTTAGACTTGTTTCTGAGTACATATAGAACAAACAAGATTTCCCCTCTAAGGGGTCGAATCCTTATCCATAGCAACTTATTCATGAACGTATCTGATCTTTTCCAAATCCTATGGGAATTAGAAACAACTTTCCCCTTTTAGCTAACTGGTTGACCTTATCTCTAAAACAATATCCGATGTCCATTTTCACCATACCATAACATATTTACATTTACAATGCCTCAAAATATCTAATTTACTCTTTACATTAACCCATTTTCAAATTTTTCCTTTTACATGCAGTAAACATTTCTCACACACAGAAGCACAACAACTATAGCAAAAGTGCAACGACTGAAAGGCCTGAAAATTTGATGGGTTGGATGGAGTTTTGGGTGCTTCTGATGACTTGTGAGGAAACCTTGAGATGTCTACTACACCTTTGAGCCTTTAAACCATGTAACAAAAGTAGTTTGACCTCTGCAAAATTGGTTCCAAAAGTAACTACCTAGAAGCGCAAAGACAGTGCTAGAAAGGGGGTAGTGAGGTGTCAAAAAGGCAGTTTTTGATCTTTCTATGAAAAATTATCACTCCACAAGTATTCTTAGGTGATTTTATTCTTACCTTATGCCATTAGCTATCCAAACATGCTTGAAAATTTGATTTCCTACCTTCTGAGGAAAAACACAGCAAACTATCATTGTGTTTATGTATGATAGCTTTTTCCTATGTCTGATTAGCAAAACAGAGTGAAAAGCACAGTGACTTGGGGGAAGGGAATGAGGGGAAAAGGAGGTAGGAAAAATTCTGAGAAAAATATGGGGGGTAGGGATAGATTTTAGGAAGATAATAGAGGTGTATTTTCTCAAAAAGAGTGAGAAAAAGGGTGAAAAGAGCAAATTACAGGCTTATGGAAAAAAACTTAGCAGAAAGCTAGGTTTTTCTTTTGGATCATAGTGGAATGATGACATCATGTGTACTTTGAAATAGTGGCTAATGATGTGATTGGTATTGGCAAAAATGATTCTTCAATAGGAAGTGTTACATCTCCATGTGATGTAGATGTACTTTGATTCTCTTTGAAATACTTTATTTTCCTAATTGCTAATTCCCATGATGAAACTTTTTGAAGACCATAATGGATGACAAGCCTCCCCTTTTCATAATGATGTCTGAGATAATGAAGAACATTGTATGCATATTCTAGACTGTGATTTAGAATTTTAGCTCTCAAAGTATGCATTTTTATGATTCTATGACCTAAATGATGACCAAATCAATTGATGACTTATAACAGGAAATGATGACAGTGACCATGATGGATGATTTGTGACCTTGAATAATTGGAGGGAGTAGCAATGAAACCTTGAAAATGACTTAGAACCATTTAACAATCAAGAGAAATGTCAAATTTAATTTGAAAATAATATAATTTTACCTAAGAGTGTAACAATAGTGAAAAGAGTAATTTTGATCACTATGACTATAGGACTCTAACAACTCACACTAACAGAGCTAAACCCATACTACATGGAACAATCCCCAAATGATCAGATCATTGACACATAGATCAAAAACAATCTCCAGTATAAGATCCAACTATATTGGGTTGTCAAATCTACCCAACTCCTGCACCAATTCAAGTGGCTTACCAGGGACCAAGTTCAACAGAAGTTTCTCCATCTCATGGAGGCACTAAACACAATGGGGACCATTGATTCCTAATGGGGAAGGAATGATCTAGGTGGATATTGGTAGCCACCCACCTATTCCACTTGGACCCCCACTATTATACCATTATTTCTTTAAGTTTCTGTAATTGTAGCACAATTTACTATTTTTGGCAGATTTTTGGGTCTTGAACTTCCAAAGTCGTTTTGAGGCCCTAAACGACGTTTTCTTGGAAAATGGGAAAAGGTGAGGTTTTTTTTTTTATGTTTTCAATTGATATTTTTATTCCTTGGGTATATATTTATAATGAGGTATATTGCACATCAAACATATATCGTATGCCAAAGTTTCAACCCCGAGAAGTTGATGTACTAATTTACACCAATGTGGCCCACAAGTTTGGTGCTTCATCTCCTAGGGTTAGGTTTTTGGACGTTTAGGATTTTCTATTGCTTCTCAATATAAATATGCCTTCGATCCTCATTGTAGCATAGTTCAAAGGCATGTAGCCACCACATATCTTCTCACAGATATGTTACCATCGCTTGTGCTAGTTTATTTTCATTTTGTATGTAAGCATCTTTTAGTTCTTTGATATTAATGAAATGAAAATTTATTTCTGTTGCATCTCTGTGTTCACATTTATATATGTATTCTTTTTCATTCCTGCATGAGTCTGGATCATTACTACAGGTACAAAGGTGATCAAATTTCTACCTTTTAATTCTAATGTTGAGCTAGATTCAACCTCAAATCCAAGACCAGTTCAATCTTTGGAGACTCTTTATGATTCCAAAATCTCATTTAAATTATCAGTCCCTCTTCCAAACTTCTAGTTGAATCTCAACTATGTTTTTTTTTTCTTTTTTAATTTTTTTCTTAGTGGAACAATTTCACCCTCTAACCTTTCACAATCTTGATTCTTCTCACTCAACTACTAATTTAAATATTCTTGGTCTTCTTACCTTCTTCAATTTGTAGGAGCAATGGTTCAATAGCTTCAGCCTTTTCTTTGATCAATAACTCCTGTTGTGCTTTATTTTTCTTTCTCAACCTTTCAATCTCTTCAAGCGCACTTACCAACTCTCTTTCTAGGTCAAATTCAGCCTCTTCACCATCACAATTCATAACTTCAACTTCAAGATTGTCTCTGGCCATGAGCATGAATGGACATTCATCATATTTTTCCTCATTTAATGATTGAATCAATTCATTTTGAGAGTACGTGGCTTCTTGGATATAGATACTCCTCTTCCTAGTGTTATTTCTTTCCTTTTGAATTTTCCTAAATTTTTCTCTTGGATCATAATCCTTATTCTTCTTTTCGAGACACTTGGAAGCATAATGGCCAATTTTTCCATAGTTAAAGCACTTAAAAGGTAACTTACCTTTATATTTCCTAAGCCTCTCTTTAGATTCCTCACAAACTTGGCTTCTTCTTCATCTGATACACAACAAGAATCATCATGCTCCTCCTTGTGCTTCTTATCTGCTTTGAAGGTTGACTCTTTTGTTGTATACTTGCCATTCGAAATTATCATCTGATAGGTAGTAAGGATGCCAAGTATTTGGTCTAGAGTGAGAGTGCTCAAATTGGTAATATTTTCAATGGTTGAAACCTTGGGATTAAATATCTCATTAAGAGATCTTTGAACTACTACTAATTCTTCTAATTTGTCATCAAAATCTCTTATAGTGTTCGGAACTTCATCAACTCTCAAGAAGTAACTTGAAATATCTTCATCATCATGCATCTTCAAAGACTCAAATTACATCCTAAATCCTTTAAGTTTAGCTTTTCTTACCTTACTATCACCTTCATAGAAGATACTCATCTTGTGCAAGATAGTTTTGACCAATGTGCAGTCCATTACTTTAACAAGTTCTGATTCATATATGCTAGAAAGAAGAGCATTCATGGATTTAGAATTTCATGTAAACTCCATATTCTAATCTTTCGTAATCATCGTTGGGGGATTTTGATATTCATCTTCTATTGAATCTCATACATCCACTTCAAGTGATTGAATGTAGGTTTTCATCCTTAAATTCCAAAACACATAGTTTTTTCCATTGAATATAGGTGCCCTATTCGTAAATCCTCCTTCATGGTTTGCCATGGTCCTTGATCTTTCTTTCAACTATTAAACTGATTTGAGGCAACCATGCTCTAATACTAATTGCTAGAAACTAGGAAAATATTGAGAGGGGCGGGTGAATCAATATTGTAGGGATTTTAAAGTTTCTTTCACTTGTGCAAGGATATTAGGATACCATCAAATACTTTAATAATAAATTCATATGAGCATGACAAGAAGTAATTTAAGTAACACAAATGGACACACAAATTCTTCAAAGTTTTCTTCAGTTTCTTCACAAATGAAAGCTACTACTTATTACAAATTTTTCTTACTACAACCAGCAGGAAGCTACTACTCCCTAATTTATTAGCTACAACTGAAAGGAGCTATAACCCCTGAATATTTACCAACAACTATTGGAAAGAGCTACAACCACTGATTTGTAAGTTGTAACTTGTTTGACCTCAATTATTCATCTTTCATACAATTTTCATACTTAAATCATGAAGGCCATTTCCTTACATAAAAATTTAAATTTGACCCTTCAAACACTCACCAAAACATATTCAATAACCTTTCATTATTGAGAAGTCCACCATTTACACCAACAATAATTCAATTTGTACTTTTCAAAGAAAGTTGCATAATCTTTGATGGGCCTCCAAATTTGACATAAATTAAGGCTCATATGACCATCCTTCAACACATTAAACCTTTCTTTTGCATTAGATAATGTATTTTTAACTTTAATATGTTCATTAGGAAGGTTTATGGATAATTGTATATTTGTGCCTAATATTATTTAAATTTGTGGAATATTATAAGAATATTGGGCATACTATGGAGATTTGGAGGAGGAGATATTCTAGGGACCTGCTCCCTACTACAGGAGGACCAATATTAAATAATAAATAAACAAGATATTCTCGAATTATGGCAAAGATTGTGGAGCTCCAATGATTGCGAAAATCTAGGAATGTGTTCCTTGCCATTTATTGTAGATTCCTAGTATTGAGAACCAGATCAACTAATCAAGGGATTTTGATGGGGAAAGATTCCTCCTTTCATGGGGAATGATTCCTAATCATTTTTTGTAAGCACCAAGTTGGTTTTTCCTCTAGGGGTTGATTTTTTGTAGTCTTTTTATGGAGAGAACACGTATTTTTGCAACTCCACATTCATTTCTTGCAGGGATGTAATTGTATCGATGGAAATAATGAAGATTGGTGCCATGTTCAGCTTCTAAATATTGGTATCCTTTATAGGAATCTGAGTCTCCTTTGGCTTGGCTAGCCCAGTAACCTCAGATACCTTTTGTATCATATACTTTTCTTCCTTTCACTTCTTATTCACATGCATCTCTTGTTCTTTCTTTTTTTCTTCTATTTTTGCATTTAGTATTAATGATTTCTTGTTGTAGGATTGGGTTAAATGGTTGAAGTAAGTTATTTTGCAAGATAAAAAGAATAATTTTATCATTGGAAAAAATTTAGAATGTCATAGTAATCATTGAGCTACTTGGATTAGTTTGCTTATTTCCAAATCTAGATTTCTGGAAGTCCCTTGTGGCAAATAACAATAAATTTCTGCTATTTTTTAGAGCATGCTAAAGAGCTTGAACAGATTTGATTCCACTTGAATTAGATCACAAAAACATTTTAGTTAATAAAAAAAACTACCCCATTTCATTTGCACTTCATCAGGTTAGGCATTTGATATATTTACTAGTTCACTAGTTCTCGAATGTCTAGATTTTATACTAGTAATTTTCTGCTATTTTTTAGCATGTGTTAACAGAGGTCTTTTTGAGTGATTCCACTTGGAATGGAGACCTAAGAAATCCTATTCAATAATAAAAAATTCTTGTCAAATTTGGATTTTATTTTCTTGGTCATTCGGTGAATTATAGTTTCATGTAGTAAATCTGCAGTTTCCTCTAGTACTCTTCCAACATGTATATACTTGCCCAAATTCACTCAAGAAGCTTGGTTGTGATCCCTTAGGGTTGGATCACAACCCCTAGGCTCTAAATCAATTATTAGGGAAGAATAAATACTACTTAGTACTTTCCTCTTTACCCATGCAAAACATTTCATCGATTTAGGCAAAACGACATATTTATGAATTGGATAATACAATCATGATTTTCTTAATTGCCACATCCAATGAACTTTGTTAATGGATCTAAACCCTTTGCAATGAAATGGTTGACATTTAGTGCATGATATTTACTTTATGTAATTAGAATAGGTTTGTTTCCCTGTACTTTCTTTCTTGCAATAGGTTAAGGTTTCCATTTTAAGCATTTCATTTACTGCAATTAGTTTAGGATTTGATTTCATTACATGCACTCCATTACATCATGACATCAAAGGAAGGACACATTTTATGTTGCAAATACAGTGCTTATACCTCTTAAGTTTTTACAAACCTCCGATTGATAATTAAAGCTGGTAGCCTTGGGAGTTGTAGCATTCTTGTTGCAATACTGAGGCTCATCAATCTTCCTCAATTGACTCTGCTTATAAAGAATTTTCCCTGCTAAGTTTATGCTTCTTTGATTTTCAGTTAACTTCAGGTATTTCTTCATGTGTAAGCCTTTATTTTGTCTTTCTCCTTATTCAATTGAATCTTTTGTATGTAATATTTGAGTCTTCCATCACTTCTTATTGTTCTGATACAAATATTTGAGTCAATCTTCTTATTTTGGCATTTTATCAAAGTTTAGCTATAGTTTACCTGTAGTTCTAACTTTGTTGAATGTTATATTTGTCTAAATTTCCAAATATATTGGAAATAACATACATGCTACCATTTTTTTTGTGAATCCCTTGACGTTTAGATATAAACCCCTTTATCCCATCTGAACAAGGAGATGTAACCTTAACCTTGGTTCCTAAATGCTTAGCCAACCCATGCCTTGACTAAATGACATCATGTTGTGTCATACATGCCACATGGCCTCCTACGAGTGACCCATGTGTCCCCCAGAAATGCTCCACTTAACCTCCCTAATCGTTCAAAAATACTTGCCATGTGTCACGCTTTGATTGGGACATGTCACTATTGAGATCATGTTGATGTCAGTCGGCCATGTCAATTTTCACTTGTGCTACCACTTGTCTTAGTCTTTGCCAGTCTCTATGTGTATTGGCCTAGCTTTCCAACACCTTTATTTTATGTGTACCACATCATGCCAACATTACCTATCATATTCTCGTTGGTGGTTTGAGGACCCCCCCATGCACGGTTTGTGGTTTAGAAGGGGGGGGGGGGAGGGGGGATGGGGAGGCGAGATCCACAATTCATCTGGTCTGAGAAAAAGACCCATTGTGGACCTCCACGGGTACTAACAGTCGAGCAGGCATGGACTTGTGAAATTCCAACGATGTGTTGGTGGAGGCACATGGCAGAAGATCTGTCACTAGATGTGCCTATATTTTAATGGTCATTCTTCGCAATCCTTCCTCCATTTGATCCACCACCTTTGGTCATATGCCAAAATGAACTACAGTATTTATTTTTGGTTGCAACCCTTGACCATAGGATTTCTAATATTTGATTGTGAATATTTTCTGATCTCGAAGGCCATTTCATGACTTCAATATACCAATGGAAATTTATTTCAGAGCTCTATCCAACTATGTAGGTTCCAATAGTGTTTGAGATGATATACTAGCCAAGAATCGACTTCAAAATATGTACTCACCATCCATGTTGATCTTGATTCTACTTGTTTCTTTATCCTCATCACTTTTGTCACGATTATTAACACCTTTTCCATCAATGAAAACACAATTCTAACACATTGAATCCTCCAGGGAGAGACCTCCAAGGAAGAAATTTCAGGGTCATTTAAGGTCCATGGATGATCTTCCACTAATAACTCAAATCTTCCATGCTTGCTTTGTTGGTTACTATGCACAATCACTTGGTTTATGAGGTTCAAACCTCTTGGACCCTCTAGGTCCTAATTTCCAACCTTACAACTCTTGCATTATGATAATATTTGGGCCCTTTTGCCCTCGAATCTCAGTCAGTGTGGTTCTATGGCACAAGGCCTATTACAAATTAGTGCTTGAGCCCTTAGATTATTGAAGCTCAGACCCACATGGTGATTGTATAAATGTAGACCCATTGGTTTCATCACTTTCATGAGGTCGTTCAATTAATTAACAGAGGTCATATACCTCTTCATGCTTAGGAACATAAATCAATATGTAGAATTAGGATAATCACAAGAATAACATTTTCAGAAGGAATACATTCAACAACATTTCTACACAGGAATTGTGCATTCCTTATTGTTGGGCATGGAATCCCCCCAAGGCATGTTTTGGGGCTTAAAGCCCAAGTTTTGACTAAGTCCATTGTAAATACTCCGCAATTTGTGGGCATGGAGCACGAAGTCATAATAGAGTCATAGGGCAGTCTACCCTTGTTTTTGTAATGTAATGTTGGTTTGAAAGATCTACCCATGGTCCGCGGACCATGGGATTGTATAAATAGAGCGAGGTTGTAAGTGTAGAAAACAGTAAATGGAAAATGGAAGAATCAATTTAATAGAAGGAATAGAAGCATTGAGTCGAAGTGTAAGTTGTGTCTTTGGGTCGTAGAGTAGGAGAAGGCTCTACAACTGAGTGCGCAAAGGCCTAGTAGTCCGCAGCTGAGTGCGCGGACCCCTGCAGCTGAGTGCGTAGGGCAGGTCGAGTCTGTAACCCTTGGAAGAATTAATAAAGAGAAGTTTTACCATATTTCTGTGTATCTTTTTCTGTTTTATGTATTATTGGGTATGAATTCCAATTTTACTGTTTATTTATTGTGCGAACTCATGTGAATGTGCTGAATAAGTAAATATAACATAGGGCATCCATTTACCCGAAGATAACTAACAGGTATAAGAAGATAAGTAAAACCTTGGGTGTGACTTAGGGAATTAGTATAGATCGATGCTCCAGCAGTGTATAAGCCCCACAACCCCTGGTTAGGACTGCACGAAGGCGAATATATAGGGCACAAAGGCCAGGGAAGTGCGTGAAGTAACCTGCATGAAGAGACTCTCAGTTGGACCAAATCAGCCCCTTAGACATCTCAAGGGTGTGGAAACCTAGTTCCAGTACCCTCCGTACTACTTCGGGTGAGACCTCAGTCCTCACTCTACAGATTGTTGCCGAAAGGGCTAGCAGTACAGGGATTTGTTTGGCTAATTAACTCCAAACCTGGGTCAGGCCCCAACAAGCAAACAAATTGTTCCATTGTCGGGACCGAGATCTACATAGAGATGTATGATGTCGTATCACTGGAATCCAACTAAGAAAGAAATTGAAGATTAGTTGGATAGGAGGATTCACGACTTCGCAGTGCAGGAGAATAGGAGTCTGTGACTATCAAAAGAGGAGTGGTTGGACTACTACCTATACAAAGAGATCCATGAAATTTTCTTTGCATCTTTCCCTACTGAGCTATACGAGTGGATCACGAAGCTAGCAGATAGCCAAGGAAGGTGTAAGATCGACAGACCTGTTGTGTGGACTCCATAATTGGTGCGCAAATTGGAGGCATTGGAGGATAAGATCACGCACATTGTTGATCACTGACTCGATCGAATTATAGGAGGATTCATCACTGAGTTCATGGTAGATACTTCAGTTAGCTATAGCGAGGCAGAACGACGCTTCCTCAAAGGACTATAAGGTAAGTATGTTAATTCTTTGAACACTTGGATTAAAATGCTACTGTGTGAAAAGCGGGTTATGCGAATAAATTGATTTTTGGGGCTACGCGAAGTGGGAGAATTTACAGAAATGAAGGTAGTGCAGAACTAGAAACTAGCCCCTTGATTTCACCTCCGTGAGGGGACGAGGAAGAGTTCGCAAAGGTCTCACCAAGAAGTGCGATCAATTTGATAAGGTAAAGGATTCCACACATACCACCCCCACCCACACCGCTGCCAGTTTCACCATCTTCACCCCCATCTTCACCCATACCACCTCTATCACCATCACGAGTCAATATGGCAAGCGCGATAAAATTGCCAGTGTTTAAGGGAGAAGGAAATGAAGATCCGAACCAGTTTTGATTTGTGGTAAAAGTTGTATGGAAAGTGTAGGGGGTTACGAATGAAAATATAAAGAAAGCAACATTGGTCAGTGCTCTGTAGGATCGCGCGCTAACCTAGTACATTAAGCATTCCAATGACAATCCAAATGCGAGGATTGTGGATATCCAAACTGCGCTGAACAGATAATTTAGTAGACCAAAGTCAGAGGTGCAGTCGATCATTAGGTTCAAGGAGATCACGATGTTACCAAGTGAGACTCCTTGGGAGTTGGATCAGAGATTGAAGTGCGCAATTTGTGAAGCTAACATGACTTTAATGGATGGACAACACCGCAAATGGTTTGTAGCATCGTTAACGCCGCATTTAAGGAACACGATGTCACAATAGAGGCTAACAACTTAGGCTGAGGCCTTGGAGATTGCGATGAGACTACATGAGACCCTGATACAGGATCCTAGCCCGGGAGTTCAGTAGATCCACGCATAGTTGAAAAACTTGTGCCTTGAGATGCAAAGTCTAAAATAGGATAGAACAGCTCACCCAGAGGTGCGCGACGAGGTATGGTGTGTTAAATGTAAGGGTTAGGGTCATGACAAGAACCACTGACCAATGTTCACAAATTACCTCATGGGAGGAGGACCAATGTCGTTCAGACTGAAGGAACAAGCAGAACCCAGCATGATGCCTGCATTATGGTGCTCAATTTGTCAAATAGGGGGAAAGCATGCTACGGACAACTACCATTTATTGCAGAAGTACACATAGAATTCACAACAATTGTTTTGTAATTTCTATAGGTTAGTAGGACATGATGAGTGCACCTGTAGAAGCTATGAACTGATGATGGATAGGACTCCCACCTACAAAGTTTAGGCCAAAACGTGGCCCCTTGACCAAAACGCAGGAATGGTGCGAACCAGACCTCAGGGGCGTGGATGAGGCCAGGGTGGAGGAGGACCTAGAAGAGGTTGTAGACAGCTGACATGTTACAATTGCGGAGGGCCAAGACATTATGCTCGCAATTGTATGAATCCAACACGTTCATCATGGCTATATTATACATTGTTTGATCATGAGACGGAGGATTATCCCACACTGATAGTGAGGCTGTGCGACAAGGGAGCACTCCAACCTCCCTCGACTCAGAACCTGCAAATGATGAGGTTTGAGCCATGCGAGGAAGACCCTAATGTGAACATTGTTCTCCGAAGTGGAATTACAATAGGGGATGACAAAGGTAAGCAGCCTGAGGATAGTACTTGGGTTCGCAAGGCTTCGACAAAAGAACCAGAGTTTGATTTGGAGCATGCTAAGGAAACCTTCATGGAAGCTAGGAAGAGCTTCGCTGATGCCTCCACTTCAGGAAGCAACGACAAATTGGAGCCAGACATGGACCCATCAATGCTCACAACATTCCTAGAAACATGCATGAGGCTGTTGCGCGATACTAAGGCTGTAAAGGGACTGCTAGAACTAATTAATATATGCACTGGGACTGCGCCAAGAGAACCACGCATTGTTTGAAAGATTGGAAAGCATGCAACAAGGACGGGAAGAGAGATGAGATCGACCACATAAATTGGAGAATATGAGATGGAACAAGTGATTCTGGACCTAGGATAAGACACGAATTTTCTGCCAAATCAGACATGGGAGTGCATGGGAAGGCCTATGCTGCAATTGTCTCCTATCCAACTGTGAATGGAGAACCAACAAAAAATCCAACCTATGGGAAGATTGTAGGGAATCACAGTGTATAATGAAGGAGCAAACATGCTAGCAGATTTTGAAGTGATAGAGATTGTTGATGACAACAATCCCTACCCTACGCTATTAGGGATAGATTGAGCCACTGACATGAATGGGGTGATAAATCTGAAGAAGCGCAAGATGATCTTTGAGAAAAAGTCCCTGCGTGTAGTCATACCGTTGGACCCTGCAGAAGTATCATGCTACACGGATCCAGTGCACGACTATGAAAGAAACGACGACTTGGACTGCATCTACAAGATAACTACATGAGAGCAAGACTGGGTGAATCCCACCATGGATGGACGAATCTCATGCGAGTGCGAAATATCATGTACATCAAACTCTGATGGTAGAACCGGTTACACGAGGTAACCACGCTGAATTGTAACATGATGATGAGATCGTTGCACTGTGTATTAACAGAGGTAAGGGATCTGCCTATGTATGATGGGTTAAGCGAGGTAGATGCCTTCCCGAACAGATTCAAAAGAGAAGTGTCAGAACAACAATGGTTTGAGGCTTTGAAATGGGTAATGTGGGCTATGCCCGCGAGGTGGTGGGGTACACACCAAGGAAGCTTTGAGGACTGGTGCCAATGTAGGAGGATGATGTGCATGTCGTTTGGGAAGCCTCATATGCAACTAAAAGACAAGTATGATAGATGAGATGATCCATGTGCTCACCTCACCAAGTGGACAAAGGCCTATGGGCAGAGGCACAACCTGAGTGGGTGCACCTGTTCTATCATACCCTAGATGCTATACCCATGAACTGGTATATAGAGACGAAGCTTCACCATGGGATGGGTGAAAGGGATATCTTGCACAAAAGTTTCTTGTTAACCTTCACGTTTGAGGATCGTTGGTGGGATACCGTTGATGACATGTTGCAAGCAATAAAAGTAGCTATCTTTAAAACACCGCGGGAGCCAATAGAATTGATTCAAATGGAATGGGCAACTCAACCGAGCTGCATGCTGGAGTGTTATAACGTAAAAAATGAAGAAGATGACGAGGATCCGCAAAAAGTTAACATTCCAGAAACTGAAGGTTATTGCGAGTTTCAAGGGCCACTAATTGAAGACCGTGACATAACCGTGCCGATAAAAAAAAATCAGGAAAACATTGGCACGGAAGTCAAACCTAAGTACGCAATGCTCCATGATTACTGAGATGATGCAATGGTGGATAAAGTCACTAAGTTACTCTGCAAGTACCAGGACCTGTTCCCCACCAAGATCACGGACTTGAAAGGAATCGTCGGAGATTTAGGAATGATGTGGATCACATTAAAGTTCGACATGAAGCCAGTTAAATAGAGGCCTCACCACTTGAATCTGAAGTACAAGGAGAAGGCCTGCATAGAACTAGACAAGATGCTCGCAGCTGGAATCATTAAGCCGGTGGAAGAATCTGATTGGGTAAGCCCTATGGTAGTGCAGGAAAAGAAGCAGAAGGGCAAGATAAGAATATGCATGGACCTCAGAAAAGTGAATGATGCATGTGTGCATGACCCATTCCCAACTCCGTTCACAGATGAAGTATTAGAAAATGTCAGTGGGTAAGAAGCATATTCTTTTACTAATGGGTTCTCAGGGTACCACCAGATCAAAATCACATCGAAAGATAGGAGAAAGACCACCTTTGCTATTGAGTGGGGCTGCTTTCAATACACTGTTATGCCATTTGGGTTGAAGAATGCACCAACCATATTTTTGCGCATAGTTGTTGCAACATTGAAGGAATATATCCACAAGTTCCTGGAGGTTTATTTAGATGATTGGACTATATTTGGATTGGTTAAGCACCATGTAGTGAGCTTATGCCTAATGTTGGATACCTGCCGACAACACCAAATCATGTTGAACCTCAAGAAGTGTACATTCCTCTTTCCCTTTGGGAACCTGTTGGGACATGTGGTTTGCAAATAGGGATTGATGGTAGACCCCATGAAGATTGTGGTAATTCTAAATTTGGAAGCACTGCGAAGTGTCAAATAGTTGTGCACTACCTTGGGACATATGGGGTATTACAAGGAGTTCATCAAAAGCTATGCCCAAATCAACGCGCTAATGGAGAAGCTATTGAAAAAGGATGTAACTTTCTACTGGAATGATGATCGCATAAAGAGCCTGGATGTACTAAAAGAAAATTTGGCCTCTGCACTGATCCTGGTCTTCCCGAAATGGGACAAGGAGTTTCATGTCTATGTTGATGCATCGTGTATAACGCTAGGAGCGGTACTAACATAGGAGGATAGAGAAGGCTTGGATCACCCTATCGCATTCGCAAGTCATAGATTGTCAAAAGCAGAAAAGAAATATTCCACCACTGAATCCGAGGGATCTGCCATGGTGTACGCTCTCAAAACATATTAGCACTATTTGTTAGTGGGACACTTCAAGATGTATACAAACCATTCTGCGCTGAAATACTTGGTCAATAAGCCTGTGTTGGGGGGGTGCATATGTAGGTGTCTCTTATTGTTCTGTGAATATTATTTTGAGGTCATCGTGAAGCCGGGATGCCTGAACGCGGGACCAGATCACTTGTTGCACATTGAGACGGGAGAGGAACATACTAGTTTGGAAGAAGGATTACCTGACACATGGCTCTTTACTGTGCGCGTAGATCATGGACACTTCAAAGACATAATCCACTTTCTCATGACTAGAACTACGCCAAATAATACTCCGTCCAACAAAAAAAAGGAAGAGGTGGTGTGTGCAACAAATTTTTCTGTCATAGCGGGGCACCTATATAAGATGGCCAATAACGAGATACTGCGAAGGTATGTACCTGAATTCAAACAAAGTCATATCCTCGTGAAAGTGCATGGGGGCGTTGTAGGAGGACACTATGTAGGGTGAGCTACCGCGCAAAAGATTCTCCGTGTAGGGTTGTGGTGGCCAACCCTTCATTAGGATTCAAAAGCACATTGTAAGTCCAGTGATATATATCAAAGAACAGGCAAACGATTGCGGAGGCACGAGATGCCTTTGAATCTGCAAATGATGCTATAGCCCTTTGAAAAGTGGGTGATCGACTTTGTAGGACCTATCAAACATCAAGGAAAGACGATCACGAGATACATTATCACTGCGACAAAGTACCTGACTAGTTGGGAAGAAGTGCAGCCGGTAAAAGATTGCACGACCACCACAGCTAGAAAGTTTTTGTTCGAACATGTATTGACACGATTTGGATGTCCAAAGATCCTGATGAGCGATTGTTGTACACATTTCCTAAACAAAACAATCAACACATTGATAGAAGAGTTTCAGGTGAATCATCAGAAAAGCACACCATATCACCCCCAAGCCAATGGTATGGTAGAAGAATTTAACAAAATATTGGAGACAACACTGACCAAAGTATGCAACATGCAGCAGAATGATTGTGACCTATGCATACCTACAATACTATGGGCTTATAGGACAACGTGCAAGAAACTAATGGGATAGACACCTTTTCGGTTGGTCTATGGTGTGGAAGCTGTCATGCCAATGGAGTATATTGTGCCTAGTCTACACATAGCAACGCTCATAGCTATGATAGACCGTGGAGCCCTTGAAGAGAGGCTCGTGCCGTTGGAAGAGCTTGAAGAGGAATGGTTCCTGGTTGGCTTCCATCAGCAGATACAAAAGTGGCACGAAAAGGCCTGGAATGATCACCATATTAAGTTGCGCACCTTCAAGGTAAACGATTTAGTGTTACTGTATGAAAGGAAGTTTGATAAATTCCCGGGAAAGTTCAGATTGCATTGGTTGGGACCGTATGTTGTTAAGGAGGTCAGAGATGGAGGTGCGGTGTAGCAGGTAAAGCTAAATGGAGAAACTTTCCCAGGCAAAGTGAACAGCAATCGATTGAAGCCATGCATGGGTGGCCCAACTATCTGAATAGTCGACAAAAGCACAGTCTTTGCACTCCAAGTAGAAGGAAGAAGGTGCAGGACTATAAACAGATGCAGGGGACGCAAGAACAGATCTAGGGAAGTATTTCTGACACCACAGTCTCAAAACAATGTGTACAGGAGATTCAGTAGGCAACCGCTTAGTGGGATGTCGACCTTGCAGTTGTTCGAGTAGAGTTAGAGGGTCTCCACACGAATATCTTTGCACCGACAGAGTGAGTCGAGGGCAAGTCACGACGTTTATGTTGGAGGCTTGTTGAGCATGTAGAAATTTTGAATAATAAACACATATTCAATGGAGATTATCTTGATCATGTACTATTGCGAAATACATACACAATACATAAGCTCCTCTACGTTGATCATCAATATAGCAGCATCAATAACAATAAAACATCAAGAGCATGCACACATTAACACAGTATGTAACCCGGGGAAAGCTTACAGCTGAAAACCCCACATTATCTGTATATTAATGATTGAGAACATGTAACATTACAATAGTCAATACTTCTCACAAGTATCCAACACTATCTCCACCTGTTACATGCAGTACAGCTCAGATCTGATCTCCAAATCTATTCCATTGCTTCCTTGCCTCCACTGCTCAATACCTGCACAAGAATGGATGAGAATGGTTGAACCAAACTTGTATTTACCTCAAAAGAATCACTCACATTGGGAATCATGTGAGAAGAGGCTATAATCACTTGGTATTGGCCAATTCGCATTGGCATAACTTAATCTCATGGATTGTGCAAATCCTCATGCACAACTATAGTCACAACTGATAGCAATCTAATCCTCTAACACCTGTCCCTGCTGAACTGAACATGCACTGACATGCAACTGAGTTAACTAATGTATTCTTTAGTTGCATTATGAGTTAATAATTAATTTAACAACTCATCATTAGTCTATTTGCAGTTAGACTAATTACAACTAGTTTAACCAAGTCAAACTGAACACAACTCCATCAACTCCACAATCAACTCCACCAAACTCAACTGATTGAGTTCTAACTGAAGTCATGCATGAAACAACTCAACTGACCCACAAAGAAAATGTATTTCCTTCTGATAGTTGCATGTGCCACATTTGTAGCTCAAACTGAAGTGCTCCAAGAGAATAAGATAAAGTTTATAGTCTAAATATTATTATAAGATAATAATATTTGACTGCTCTATTTTTGACAGCCAGTCTAAAAATAGACTTTGATCACTCATGCTGTGATCCAAAAATAGAACTTGCACCATAATTTGCCTGCGGGCCCATTTAGTGAAGGCAACTCTTTTCACTAAGCTCCATCATCTTGTTGCAATCTCAACACTCCCTCTCGATAAGATATGGATTATCAGCAACCCCTATCCTGCCTCGGTGGTATTCAAATTTGCTCTTGGTGAGAGCCTTCGTCAGAATATCAGCATCCTGATCCTCCGTTGGAATGTATGAAAGTAACATGATCCTCCGCTGCACACAATCTCTGATATGATGGTACCTGATGTCAATGAGTTTAGATCTATCATGAAATACAGGATTAGTCGAGAATTTAATGTAACTCTGGTTATCACAGTAAATCACAGTAGGATCCAGATAAGAACCAAACAAACCAACCAGAATCTTCCTCATCCATATAGCCTCGCATGTAGCCAAACTTGCTGCCATATACTCGGCCTCTGCTGAACTGAGTGCCAGGATCTCTGCTTCCTGCTGTACCAAGAAACTACTGTCGATCCAATACTAAAGACCCCTCCTGATGTGCTCTTTCTGTCCGTTGGGCTTCCTGCCCAATCTACATCCGTGAAGCCACATAGCTTCACCTCATCCTCCTGTCTGTACCACAAACCATATCCCGATGTGCCTCTCAAATAGCGCAATACATGCTTGCCTGCCTTCCAGAAGAGCTTGGTAGGCTTAACCATAGCTTGTGAAAGCTGGTTAACTGCATAGCATATATCGGGTCGTGTATTGACCAAATATATCAGCGACCCCACCAACTGTCGATAAACAGTGGCATCCACTTCTTCTCCTGAAGTGGCATCCTCCTTCCTCCAACCTCCAGGAAG
>APFE030350214.1:0-14651 GCA_000404065.3 Pinus taeda
CCTCCTTTGGGTCAGATTTGTGATTCCGATTTTATGTGTAGAACGATGGAGCTGTTGGGTTTCTCATGTTGATCGAATTGAGAACCCAATTTGAAAATATATGAAACGTGGTTCACATTGATAAAGTGAAGGCGTGGAGGCTTCAAATAGATGGTGATTTGGTAGATTCAGTAGTAGGAAGAGATTTCTCCATCCAATAGGAGTTGGACAGTCCAATGGTAGTTGGGAGAGGATCTTTGGTCGTGGGAGCTTCCAACGGATAGATTTTTGTAGATCCGTGAGAGAAAAAAAAAAGTCTGAATTGATAGATGCCAACATACTGTAGAGGAAGCCAAGTCTTTTGGCTTATGGGTGTAAGATAATCCATGTACAATTTGTTCAACATATTAATAAGAGAATTGAACAATGTAACAAGAATAAGGTGGTTTTCTCCCAAAAGGGTTTCCACTAGAAAAACTTGTGTTCTTATGTGTGCATGCTTGTGTTGAGATTTCTCATGGTTATTTCTTATGGTTATTATGTCTTGAGTTTATTGCTTCTTAAATGTTTTAATGAGCTAATGTTGGGACGTGCATGTATATTTGAGGCTGTGAAAAAGATTTGAAATTGGTATTAAGTCCATCACTACTGACTCACCCGCCCCTCTTAGTAGTGAACTAGTTTCCAACAATTGGTATTAGAGGTGGCGCTCTTCAGTGAAGCTTGACTGCTTGGAGAGTAGATCGTGGATCATGGCTAGATGCAAGAGGAGG
Organism: Pinus taeda; assembly: GCA_000404065.3. Taxonomy (NCBI): domain Eukaryota; kingdom Viridiplantae; phylum Streptophyta; class Pinopsida; order Pinales; family Pinaceae; genus Pinus; species Pinus taeda. Next base: position 753 of record APFE030350214.1, read on the forward strand.
ATGTCTCAAAAGGAAAAGAATTTGAAGAAGGAAGAAAATCAATCCATTGCAAAAGAAGATGCAAATTTTGAAATCTCAGCCAAATCAGATGTCTCACAAGGTAATATGTTTAAAGATTTTTTAAATTATAATTGTGATGATTCTATTGAGTTTGATATTCAAGATGAGAAGGATATTGATGCCATTAAGGCTGAGTATGGATTGATAATGGTTGTGATAAAAGAATTAGCTACTCAAGTGGATAAGCTAACAATTGCATGTAGAGATCATAAGAAATTGTTGCATATTTGTGATGAGAAGGAGAAAAATCTCAAGGATGTCACTACCTTGAGAACCCAGCTGGCAGATTCTAAAAGAAATGAAGAAGTAGTGCGCATCAAGAAAAAGGAAAAGAAAGATTATGTAGATGCACTCGAAAATGTAGTAGATAAATTGGGGAGGCAACTTGAAGAAAAGTACCAACAACTTAAAAGGGTTAAGAGAAACATAGCAGTAAACAAATCTAACTAGGAGATGCAAGTTCGGATATAGAAAATATTAACAGAATAGATGCAAAGAAACCTACAAAGAAAATTGTGAGAAACCATGACAATGTTGGAGGCAAAAATTTCATCAACAACAAAGAAGATATTCAAAAGGAGTTTATATGCCAAGAAAATAATTCACTCCTAGAGTTTATAGTAGAAAAATTCAAAGGAGAAATTAGAATTCATTTTCTCCTTTGACGAACGAGATTGAGTGTTTCAATCGCCATCAATTTGGACATATAACAAATTTTTGTAGGAGAAAATTGGACACATTGATGCAAAAATTTGGTCAATAAAGAATGAGATCTTCCTTCAGGTAAAGTTTGTTTATTTGTTTAAGTTATGCTTGTAACCTTTTTTGCCATAAGGCCACTGATTGCAGGTCTAGTATGAGAAGTTGGAAATCTAGCATGAGGAACAAAAGAACAAATCCTTTGGCTTCTTATCTTGGTCATGTAGAATGTTATATGTGTCATAACTTTGGATACATGGGAAAGGATTTCCCAATGCCTAGATCCATGAGACCGTCAGTACAAAAGCAACAACCAAAAAGACATGCACATCAAAGGAACCAATCAGGAGCTATGTGCAAGAAAAAAGAGGAACAATTAGGAAAGTGTGGTATTTATCTTTGTTCACATAACGAGGATGATAAATGGTATATTGATATTGGATGTTCACACCATATGTTAGGAGATAAGAGCAAATTTCACTTCTTGAAGAAAGTCAAAAGTGGTCATGTTGTTTTTGAAGGAAGTGAACTAGCAAGAGTTTTGGGATGTGGCAAGGCCAACCTTGGTGAAAAGAGGACCAATGTTGATGATGTATGGGTCATTGAGGGCCTAAAGCACAATATACTATGTGAGAGTGAAATGGTTGATGGATGTAAGGAAGTGGTATTCAAATCCAAAGGTTGATTCATCAAGAAAGAAGGATCAAAGAGAGTGATTGCAAGAGGAGTCAAGACCCAAGATAATGTATATGTGTCGAAGGTGTTGGGAATCACGATTTCCATTAGATGAAAACCCATAGGTATTAGTCAACGATTGCATCGTCAGAGATAAGGATCCACGAGAGGTGGTTAGTCCATGTCACGAAACACACGAGGAGCATTAGTTTATCCAATGTCCAACAATCTCCCCCCCAACGCGAGCTAGGTGTGTATCGAACTCGTGACATACACTCTGATACCAATTGTTGGAAATATCGAGAGGGGGGGTGAATCAATATTTATTTTCAATTGTTATTTTTACTAGTTAACTCATTTATATTTAGAACACAAAATGAACAATAGGAATAATTGCTTTTATTAATATAATCTTTACAATAAATCAAATACAACATATATAAGGCTCCAATCTGTTGCCAACCACCAACTTGGTCTTTTGTGAGGCTCCAACCTTTAGGGCACCAACCTTATCTTCTTAAGGCACCAACCTTGTGTTTAGGAGCACCAACTCCAAGTACACCAATCCTTCCAATTCTGAGGCACCAACCCCAAGGGCTTCAACCCTATCTTGTCAAGGCACCAACCTTGTTTGTTTGAGGCTCCAACCTTCAGGGCACCAACCCTCTGGGCTCCAACCCACTACTATATTTTGTCTAGATATGTTTGATAGTAATTCTCTGCTCCCAAAATCTTCTTAACTAAATTTTGTCAATCTATAGCTTCACTGTAGTCTCCATGCTACATCATCAATGACAACCTATCTTCATATGAAGGAGTCTTCACAACTCTTCATATTGCCCACACAAAGTTTGCAAAGTTACCTCATGATGATTTCAAATAGCCATCATGATCTACAATAGTCTTCACACAAATTCAATGTGTCTACAATGAACTGCACTAAGCTCTCCACAAAAACAACTCTCTGTTTCAAGCCTCTGTTCTCATTGTCACGGTAAATGCTTCAGGAGTGATTGTTGCGGTATCTTACTTCCAAGGAACAAACTCACAAATACTTCAACACTGGTGTTGTCTACTGCTCCCTTCAACTAATGACTGATAAAACCTTATTTGGTTGGTTCGAGGTCAAACAAATCTTCATCTTCCGCTGGCCTTTTGGCTTCCTTCTTCCTGCTATGACCTTCGACTTCCTTATGTTCTGACCTTCGTGAATCGTCTTCCTTCTGTCCTACTGGACCTTCGACTTCCTTTTGTCCTGCTGGACCTTCAGCTTCCTTCTGTCCTACTGGACCTACAACTAACTCCCTTTTCGCTTGATCTTCGTTATTTTTTTTACCTTTATCGTCTACTAGACCTTTGGCTTCTCGACCTTTCAACTTCTTCTTTCGTTCGCTTGACCTTCCGGCTTCCTTTGTTCCTTCAAGTTCACGAGTTGTGAACTGTTACCTCTTCTCTGTGATAGATGCCCGAGACACGTTACCCATATGGAGGTCCGACATGCCACGTCATCACCTTTAATCTCAATCGCAATTTCCAGAGGTCTTCTCATAACATAGTCGATCCCCTATGGCCGACGGAGTGGATGCGATATGATCTTAAGCAGTTATTAATAAACCCGTCAGATCGACAACCTTGTCACAATTGGCGCTTTAACATCCCACAGGAACTAGTGACACTGTGGATGCGAAATTGTATAAAAAGTCATGTTATAGTGGTGCAGCAGGTCCGCAATATGATATCGCAATCAGAGGTTTTACCATCGTTACATCTCTTCAAGACTTGCGATATGCGACGGATGCGATATTTCTTTAGGACGTATTATAATGGTGCAGTGGGTCCACAATGTTATCGCAATCGGAGGATTTGCAGGACTTCGACTGGCACATGGATTAAAACTGGCCTTAATCCCTGCACTTGACCATGATCTAAGGATTGACTATGAGATCGAAGGCTAGGATTGAGTGCGAGACTTCAACCATGATCAAGGAAGTCTGTACTTTCCTACCCCCGCTCTTCTGATAGCTGTTGCTCTTATGGATTATCTTCGTATGACCTCTGATAACTCTGCTTATGATCTTCCATTATCGTTGTTGCTCTACTAGATCTATTGCGTCATTTGCTGTTCAATTGACCTCCTGCGTCATTTACTGTTCAATTGACCTCTTGCATCATTTGTTGTTCAATTGCTATTCAATTGACCTCCTGCGTTATTTGTTGTTCAATCATTGTTCAATTGCTGTTCAATTGACGTGTCATTGGCTATTTAATTGACCTCCTACTGTTCAATCCACTTGGGTCCTCCATATCATCATATATCAAACTTTGAGCATTATGATCATTGGGAATCAATGGGCAATCATGCATCAAAGTATTTTCCATCACAAAAACTGCTATATTGACATCAATGACAACCTAGATTAACACTTCCTTCATTATCGCCTTGACTCTTATCTTTACCTTTGCTGAAACTGGGAGCATCAAAATTTCTTTCTAACTTCCTCATATCCTTGTTGTTTGAAGCATTATCATTCTTGCTTGAGGATTCACCTACATACCTGAGACCTGATTTATCAAATGGACATCTTTGATGGCTGAGCATGTCATCCAAGGCTTGAGAGCTCTTCAAGGTTTTGTCCATTCCTTCAACCTTTTTCCTCAGGGAGACAATCTCTTCTTCAAATTTTTTGCAATCATTATTCTTCTTAGCAAGTTGTTTCTCAATCTCTTCCTTAATACGTATTGCTTCATTTTCTTCTAATTTAAGGGAGATGATATCTGACTTCATTTTGAAGATTTCTTCATTTTCCTTTGCTAGACTGCTCTCCATTTCTTCCTTGATCCTTGTAGCTTTACATGTTTCGGCCTTGATAAGGTTGATGCTAGATTTTAATTTGAAGATTTCTCCATCCTTTGCTTTTAGTTGACATATCATGGTGTTTCTCTCCTTTTCTGCTTCATCAACCTATCCTTCTATGATTGCCAATGCTTCCATTGCTTCTCAGCTCCTTGTGCTAACTTTCTTGCTTCTTGTAGTTGAGATTTGAGAGAGGAGACCTCTACCTTGTACTGACCAATCTCTTCTTCAGGTTTGTTCAGGTTCTTGTGCCTTTGTTCAAGTTGACTTGACAAGGTATATTCTCGTTTCTTTTCTTTATCTAATTGATTTGTCATGGATATGACTTCTTCATGATGCTTTCTTTTGCTTTGATGAAATTCCTTCTTAAGCTTGGTAAGCTCTTCATCCCTTTCTTGTACTTGAAGCTTGACAAGCTCAATTTTCTTCCTTGTTTGGTCTTGGTCACCAGCTAGTGCTTTCTTATTAAGTTCCTCATTTTCCTTTTTAAAATTGATAATCTCTTCCATGGCAGCCATAAGTTTAGTGAGGAGATCTTCTACAAAGTATTTTTCATTCTCTTCATTTTCTAGGTCTTCTTTAGACTTGATTTCATCAATCTCATTTTCAGCTTCTATGATGGGTTATGGATTTCCTTCTTGGTTTCCATAATATTCTTGACTGGTGGTCATGGTCAATGCTCCTTTTGAGTGAAGGTCATGAAGTTTTTCCCATATACCCTTCGCTGACGAACATTTTCCTAAATTTTTCTTTATAGAATCTGGTAGCCCATTCAAGATTGCCTTCATTGCTTTTTCATTGTACTCCTTGGATTCTCTATTCATCATGTTATCAATAATTACTAATTCCCATACTTCAATGCCTTGAGTCTTTATGAAATTCCTCATTCTTTCTTCCCATATATCAAAGTTTCCATTGAACCATGGAGCCTCCTCAAATTGATCGACTTCTATTTTAGTGGTAGAGGGAGACACATCTTTAGGAGGATTGGAGACTTTCTTCCTTGGCTTCACCATTTGTGTTATAATGATCAACCTTCAAGATGTTAGGCTTTGAGTGAAGGTATTATCTCTAATACCACTTGTTGGGAATTATGATTTACAGTATCCAACATCTTCAACAACAGTCCAAAGAATGGTTACAAGATCATGTTCTTCAATGTAGTGCTCCTGAGAAATGATCTTTATCAAAGGATGATTGTTAATATAGCTCAACAAGGAAGTCCTGTTCCAAGAAGAAATGCAAATGTTGTCAAGGATGTGAGAGCAATAATTATCATCAAAGGATCTCAAGGTAGAAAGGCTTCAGAAGTACATAAAGGAAATCTCCATCTCCAGGCACCAAAGTTTATTTTTTGGTTATTGTTATTCTTGTACAAACTTTGGACACATGGCAAAAGATTGTAGGGCTTATAATGATCCCCGTTAATCTCTGAGAAGCAATTTTGAAAGAAGAAGTCATGAATTGTTATTCATGAACAACATAGAATGCTTCAAGTGGCATAACATTGGTCATATGGCACGTAATTGTAACTTGATTTGGGCACCTTCTCAAGCTAGAACCATGCCTGAAAAGAACGTTACACAAGTATGGATAAGAAAGTAAATACAATATGAAAAATCTCCTGAACCCTCCAGCCAACAACACATGTTGTTGACTTGATGAAGATATTCTTGATATTTCGAGTGTTTGATGATGGGATTCTGCCAAAAAGAGACCATGCATATAGTTAGGGGGAGCTTGTGATTCTTGATCATTATTGTTGAAGCTATTCATGAAAGGGTCCTTATGAAATCCTTGTTGAGCTATATTAACAATCTTCCTTTGATAAAGATCATTTCTCAGGAGAACTACATTGAAGAACATGATCTTGTAACCATTCTTTGGACTGTTGTTGAAGATGTTGGATATTGTAAATCGTGATTCCCGACAAGTGGTATCAGAGCGTAGGTCACGAGTTCGATACACACCCAACTCGCATTTGGGGTGGGGTGGGGGGAGATTGCTGGACATTGGATAAACCAACGCTCATTGTGTGTTTCGTGACATGGACTAACCGCCTCTCGTGGATCCTTATCTCTGGCGATGTGATCGTTGAATAATACCTGTAGGTTTTGGTCTAACGACAATTGTGATTCCCAACAAGTGGTATCAGAGCATAGGTCACGAGTTCGATACACACTCGGCTCACGTTGGGGGGGGGAGATTGTTGGACATTGGATAAACCAACACTCCCCATGTGTTTCGTGACATGGACTAACCGCCTCTCGTGGATCCTTATCTCTAGCAATGTGATCGTTGACTAATACCTGTGGGTTTTGGTCTAACGACAATCGTGATTCCCAACAAGTGGTATCAGAGTGTAGGTCATGAGTTCAATACACACCCAGCTCGCTTTGGGGGTGAGATTGTTGGACATTGGATAAACCAATGCTCCCCGTGTGTTTCGTGACATGGACTAACCACCTCTTGTGGATCCTTATCTCTGGTGATGCAATCTTGACTAATACCTGTGGGTTTTGGTCTAACGACAATCGTGATTCCCAACAAAAGTGAAGAATGAAAAGTAAGAAGATACCAAGAGAGTACTCTTCATCATCGGATTCAGAGTAGAAGAAATCAACAGATATTGTAGTCTTCTCTTGCATGAAAGATCTTTTAGACCGCAAAAATGGATATGAAGCCTTGATAGGCTCAATGGGAGTATATGGCGCATCTTGTTTTTGCATGGAGTTAGATGTGATGTTATTGATGCTTATTTCTTTGATTATGATTTCTTGATAATGGATTTTTGCTACTGATGTTGTCTTTGCTAAGGAGTGATAATGAGGAGAGATGAAACATGTTTAGGGGGAGCACTTTATATGCTTCCAATATTTTGATGGAACCATGGTTCCTTGGAGGAGTTGGCGATGTATATGCTTATTTGATATATCATGTTGCAAGAGTAATGTTTTTGTGCATGTGGTGGTGCCATGGAGATTAGTACGATGATGCTGCATGACGGTTATATTTATGATGAATGTGTTTTCATGTTGATACTACTACTATATATGATGATGCAGTATCCTATAAAGGATCATGCTCCATATGATGGTTATTGTTGTTGCCATGAATAACTATAGAGAGTTGGTATGTTGGGCTGATTGATGTGCTATGTTGCTGGTTTATGATGATGCTAATATATGCTATTGCTGGGATGCTATGTATTGTTATGTGCTTTTGGTTACAAATGCTAAAATATTTATTTGTGGTTGATGATTTTGAGAGGATGATACATGTCTCTTATGTGATTTATATAGATATTATCTTGCTGCCATAAAGATGACATGTGGCTGATCATATGCTCTATGTCTTTATGAAAATGTATTAGACATGCATTAATGAGAGGGCTGCTATGAGAACCATGTTTGGCATATGTTGCATAATGAGTGATGAGAGTTAATCAATTTTTGTATGGGTTGTTAGTAGTGTTGTTGCAGCCATGTATTTTATGTATTATTCTTGTAAACTCTCATACTTATCATGATAGGACATTCTTGAGTCATGTATGTATTGAGAGAGAGTCATGTGAGTCATGGTTCAACCATATATAGGCTTATTGATGTAATTGTAAAAACATGTTTTATCATTTTAGAGGACATGTAATAGGCCTATGGAGCCCTATACACTATTGCATATCATTTGGTTATAGTCATTGTTCCATATGGAGTAGTCTCTCGCATATGGAAAGGAGGCATTGAAAACTATGTACATCAGTCTACATTCAACCATGGAGATGTTTGTATTCAATGGAGTATGGTTGGCCACACCGTTGTGACCGGTCATCATGTATTTGCTACTACCATGTCTAATATAGAGACATGTTGCTTCTAGATAGTCATTGTTGCAGTTGATGTATGAGTTTTCTGTTATTGGATAGTTTAGTGTGTAGAGGATGTATTTGTTGTTGCTGCTATGGAGTTGATCAGAGTTTCTATTGCTAGTTTCTATGTGTTTGTGATATGATCTGCTACTGCTATGATGGATTATGCTACTGAATGCTCATGTTGCCTATTGTCATTTTGCCTCACGAGTGAGAGATTTTATTGTTGCTGCTAATAGGAGATGTATACTATTGTTCTAGTGTGTTGTTGATTGGGCATAACTTGTGTCTAGGGGGAGTTTAGTGCACATATTTTCCAGGGGGAGTGTTGTTGTTATCCTTCAGCCTTGCACTCCATTATTCATCACCTGCATATGGTTTTTGAGTGGATTTGTTTTTGTAGTTGGATCCCATTGCATGGAGAGGAGCATATAGCATTTGTCCTTGACATGTTTTAGCCATTTTTAATTGATGTCAAAGGGGGAGAATTTGAGGATGAAGATCAATTTTCAGATGGTTGTCTTTCATATGAGGTTTCCATCAATGCCAAAGGGGGGGTGTTACACAGTAATTTGTCACCATTGGTCACCGTCCCTGTTACCCCTGTTTTCGTACATTGGAGGATACATTCCGGGACCTGTGAGCAATGACATAGCCTAAAAACACTTGCATTATGTTCCCCTGAGTATGTACTTCATGTTCCCTGAAGACACCTTCTGCAAATTATCCCTGAAAAGTGCCCTTTTTCCATTGGCGCAGGTACACAATGTCTTATCCGCGCCAATCACTGAGATCCTCAAAATGGGGTGCACCCATTGGCGCTCTGTCCTAGAAAAACACTCGCGCCAACTAAGTTTGGTAATGATTTTTGGCAAACGCGCACCCATATGTTTTTTCCTTTCAGATCATGAAGTCTTTTGAGGGAAAAAATCCATCTGATAGAGGTCGAGAGTCATCATCTATCCTTGACATCTATCCTCAGTAGCTTTTCGAAGATAATGTCGATCCACAATGGGTGTCCTGGTGCATTGAATCTTCCTCCCTTCTCCATTTATAAAAGTTTGTCCTCATGCATTAGACAAGCTAGTTCTAGGAGAGTTCAAGCTAGTTTTGACAAAGGAGTTCTGGAGTAATTCTAGAGTGATAGTAAGAGTCTTGAAGCATAGGGAGGTTATGCTGTCGGAATCCTGAGAGAGAGAAGGTCTATTGCAAGGCATACATAGCTGCTCGCCCAGCCAGAGAATAGGTTCAACGTCAGAACCTTGGTTGTATCTTTCTCTGCTTATTATTCATTAATAGACGACTATCATTATGGTTCCACTCATGTGTCTTTATTATGATGTTTGAGTTGTATCCTTTCTGACTGATACATAGTTGCATTTCCCGGATTTTATGCTTGTATTTGTCTTGTTCTTGCATGTGCAGGTGTCCGTTCACGGAGATCGTGAGGATTGTGACCAGCTGGAACGATAAGAATGAAGCGACAACCTTTCTACGAATATAAGGCGTTGATTCGAGTAGGCTCTCATCTTGGCCTTTATTTGCATTAGGAACCTGCTGTTAGCGTTGTTTGATTGTTGCTAGACCTCAGTTAGGCTAGTGGGATCGCCTTTGTCCGCAGAGGGGATTTACCTGTTCAACAATACCAATCAAATTTTGGGTCATTAGCACTCTTTGTCTTTATTTTTGAATGCTTACAAATCCACAAAACCTCATAAGTTCTCAACTTTGTTGTTATATTCAGATTGTCAAGCCCCTCTGGTATGGTAGATTTATATTTTGGCATAGTGACGAGTATGAGATAGATTTGGATTCTAGTAGAGAATTTCTCCTTTTCTCAAGGCTTAAGTGGTTGGCTAACTCTGCAATTCTAAAATTTAGGTCTCTCCTTGGCTTTGAGTTGGCTACAGGTTCGAGGGATCAAGTGTGTCACTCTTGGTGTTTCTTTTCACAGGTTGCTCCTAATCCTTTTTGTCTCATTTTTATGAATCTTGTCTTAGTTTTTCTTTTTAGTTTCAATGTCACAATTCCTATTTCCTACTTGGAGCTTACTTTCGCATGCTTTATTCCTATCTTATACTAGACTATTAGTTTTCTTTTTACTGGTGGTTATTTTATTTTCTCTGAGGGTTTGATGCCCTTATCAATTGAAGACCAATTTCTTTATTTGATAAGCATACTTGAGTTAATCAAGTTAACTCTCAAGCCAATCAACTCTATTTTAACATTGGTTCCACCTATGTTCCAACAAGTTCCTTATAAGTTATTCTCTCTCCTATGATGTAGGAATTTACAGGGTAAGTTCCTTAGACAGAACATCAAAGGATATCGCTCACAAACAGATCACAGATCAATACACCATTATTCTTGACGTGGTTAAAACCCTCAAAGAGGGAAACAGTCCACGGCCTGAGCCAATGCAACCACTTCAGGCAATTTATTAATAAAAGAATAAAAATTTACATAATCTTCTCTCATGAACAGTGACCCTACAAATGACCCTCCATGCTCTTTAAATAGAGATCATGGACCAATTGAGTGTTAAGCCACGGATCAAGTGTCGGTAATACTGATGACAGAATGAATCGTTAGATCACTACATATCGTGACCGTCGAATTGTAAGTTACAAAAGTACATAGTAAAGAAACACGCATTACCTAACTCTACACTAGACCAAGTTATACTTAACTATTTCCTATGTGTAAGAATATCCTAACATCCCCCCTTAAGAACAACTTGGGATAGGATTGGAGGATGTACAAATATGACACAATAGGAGAAGGAAGGAGGCATTAGAGCCTATCCCCCCTTAGTGACAAAATCCTGAACTCCAACCATAAATTGAAGTCTAGTAAACTTCACCTCTGTGAGAGCCTTTGTAAAGATGTCTGCAACTTGATCATCTATTGAACAATATTTCACTTCAAGAACATGGTCGTGAATGAGCTTTCTAATGAAGTGCATGTGCAGTTCAATGTGTTTGTTGCGCTGATGTTGGACTGGATCTTTGCATAGTTGAATGGCACTTTGATTATCACACCAAAGTGTAGTCAGATGCTGCTGCTGAAAGCTAAACTTTGACAGGATCTGACGAAGCCATTGGGCTTCCTTACTAGATTCTACGGCACCAAGATACTCTGCTTCTGCTTAAGAAAGAGAAATGGCACTTTGTTTCTTGCAAGCCCATGTAATAGGTCCTGAACCAAGAGTGAACACATAACCTATAGTATACTTTCGATCATCAGGGTCACCAGCCCAATCAAAATCAGTGAAACCAACCAATAGAGGAGATGCTTCTACCCTGTAATGAATCCCAAACTAAACTATACCTCGGACATAACTAAGTATTCTTTTAGCTGATTTCCAATGACTTTCATGTGGGTTTTGCATAAACCGAGCAATAAGGCCAAAAGCAAAGGAAAAGTCAAGACAAGAATGGGTCAGATACAAAAGTTTTCCTACAAGTTGACGGTATAAGGTAGCATCAACTTCAGGGGAAGTACAAGTGACTAAAAGTTTGACTCCAGACTGAAAGGGAGAAGGGGATGGCTTACAGTCTTCCATGTGAAAATGGCGTAGAATATCACATGCATACTTGGACTAGGAAAGGGAAATACCTTCCTTAGATTGCAAGAATTGAAGACCAAGAAAATAATGCAAGTGTCCTAAGTCTGTCATTTCAAACTTCTTTTTAAGGCTGGACTTCACATGGTTTATAAGGTTGGGATCACTACGAGTAAGGATAAGATCATCAACATAAAGAACAAGAATGATAAGGGACTTGCACACTTTCTTGGTGTAGACAGTATTGTCAGAATGACACCTAGGAAATCTAGTTTCTAAAAGAAAGCTATCCATTTTGGCATACCAAGCCCGAGGGGCTTGCTTGAGACCATAAAGGGATTTCTTAAGCCAACATACAAGGCTGGAGTCTATTTGTATCAATCCAGTAGGTTGGTCCATATAGATTTCTTCATGCAAGTCCCCATGCAAGAAGGCAGATTTAACATCCATCTGATGGACTTCCCATTTGAAAGAGGCAACAAGGGAAAGAACAAGGCAGATAGAGTTCATTTTGGCAACAGGGGAGAAGGTTTCAGTATAGTCAATGCCTTCAACTTGTGAAAAACCCTTAGCAACAAGACGAGCTTTAAGTTTATCAACTTTTCCATCTGGTCCATACTTGGTTTTGTAAAACCATTTGCATCTAACAAGTTTTCGTCCCTTTGGAAGGGGAACAAGATCCCATGTATCATTTGCCAATAATGAACGGTATTCTTCATTCATAGCTGCGTCCCAATCTAGATTGCCTGAAGCTTCTGCAAAGGTGTCAGGATCATAATTAGCTGAAGCTTGAGCCAGTAAATAAGAGGCTCTATCGAACTGAGAACGTGTACGTCACTAATCTGTAGGATCACCAGCAAGAGCACCTGCTGCATCCCGAGTAACACAGACCCATTTTGGAAGCTGAGGAGCTGAAGGAGGATCTTGAGAAGGTGGGGGAGGATTGTCATCCTTGTTTTCATCATTTGAAGAAGAAATATTTTCAGAAGGAGAAGCGATAGAGACAGGTGGCACATCCGCCGAACTAGGCTCGTAGGCCGATATATTTTCAACAAACTTTACATCTCTTCTAATGATAACATTTTTGGACTTAAGTGGAATAAGTCTGTATCCTTTGACATCTTCAGAATATCCAACAAAAATACATTTTTCACTCTTACGTTCTAAATCTTTATGTTTCTCATCTGGAATATGGGCCCATGCTTCACTCCAAAAACACGAAAGTGACTTACATCTGGTTTAATTGAGCTCCATGCTTCTTCTAGAGTGATATTCTTTAAAACCTTAGTAGGAGCGCGATTTATTATGTAATTTGCACAATTAATTGCTTCTGCCCAAAAATTAAGACTAAGTCCTTTAGGTTGAAGCATACAATTAACCATTTCCTTTAAGGTGCAATTCTTTCTTTCAACTACACCATTTTGTTGTGGAGTGTATGGAATACTATGTTGCATTTGAATTCCATTCTCAATGCAAAAGTTGATGAATTTGTTGTTAACATATTCTCCACTATTATCATATCTTAGCTTAATAATTTGATGTCCAGATTGTTTTTCAACAAAGGCCTTAAAGGCCAAGAACATGTCAAATACTTCACTCTTGAGTTTTAAGAAGTATACCCAAGTGCGTCTGGAGAAATCATCAATGAAAGTTAAGAAATAATTGTAGCCAGAGAATGAAACAACTAGAAGTGGACCACATAAATCACTATGCATAAGTTGTAAAGGGGCTGAGGCGTGCCAAGAGGCACCTTTTTCAAAACTATCCCGATGATGTTTTCCAAGTACACATCTCGAACAAACACCATCTCTACAAGATACCATTGGAAGAAATGTCACCATATTTTCTTTACATATACTTTGAAGGGAGTGATAGTTTAAGTTACCAAATCGCTCATGCCAAAGTTTGTTCACTTCATCATTATGAGCAACAAATACCGAGGGAAGATTTGATGACCCAAAGTTGTTAAACTTATACAACCTTGTATAATCATCAGCAATGCCAATAGCTAAAATCTATCTAGGATCTCTTAGGTCCTTAATTACAACATCGTGAGGTGAAAATTAAATGATTTTACCTTCACCTGAATGAGTTATTTGATATACAAATAGAAGGTTGCAGGATAAGGTTGGAACACATAATACATCATTAAATTGACCATTGTCTATATGAACAGTTCCA
>APFE030350214.1:16658-34935 GCA_000404065.3 Pinus taeda
AAAAAAAAAAAAAAAAAAAAAAAACCTTATGGTTTGAAGTTAGCTTTACCAGAAAACTAACAATTTTCCTCAATGTTTCTGATTTTCCAAGATCACACTAAGGCGCGGCGGAAAAAAGCATACGCATAAGAAAAAAAAATCCTTTCTGTTTCTGATTTGCCCAGATCGCACAAAGTTGCAGGGAAAATAGCATATGCAAAAATGAAAGGTGTAGATCTGGTAATAAAAAACAAAGAGATAAATAAACCGAAATAAGTAGAGAGAAAATAACTAGAAACTGCAAATAAACATTACATACCTCTAGATCTTAAAAATAGCGTATCTAGGGCTACCGGAAGCCTTTTCGTGTGAAATGAAAGGGGTTCCTCACTGGAACAGATGGTCCTAACACAATAGAACAGTCCTCTCAGCCTGAAAGCAGTCAAAAACAATAGATCTAGGAAACGACAGTCGAATGAAGTTCTACCGGCTTCAGATTTGGATCACCAATGGATGTGGCCCTAAACTTGGCTCTGATACCATGTAGGAATTTACAAGGTAAGTTCCTCAGATAGAACACCAAAGGACATCGCTCAAAAACAGATCACAGATCAATACATCAATATTTTTGACGTGGTTAAAACCATCAAAGAGGGAAATAGCCCACGGCTTGAGCCAACGCGGCCACTTCAAGCAATTTATTAATAAAAGAATGAAAATTTACATAAGCTTCTCTCATGAATGGTTACCCTACAAATGACCCTCCATGCTCTTTAAATAGAGATCATGGACCAATCAAGTGTTAAGCCACAGATCAAGTGTTGGTAATACCGAGGAGAGAATGAACCATCGAATCACTACTTATCGTGACCGCCAGATTGTAAGTTACAAAAGTACATAGTAAAGAAACACATATTACCTAACTCTACACTAGACAAAGTTATACTTAAGTATTTCCTATGTGTCGGAATATCCTAACATATGAAGCTACTCATCCCCCTCAAAAGTTTTCTCATATTTATTCCTGGTCATTGTTTATTTTACCCATGACAAAGCCTAGTCACAAGGGAGGTGGATCTACTTCCCTTCCCTCCAACTTGAGGGCTTAATGTTACACTGAGTGCTTTTCAATTATTTATGTTCTTTCCATACATCCAAAAATATACTAAAAATTATAAGAGGTTGAGAAAAAAGCAAGGATAAAACGTTAGTTTATAATTGATGCAAATGTGGAGGCTAAAGTGGGGCGTTGGGTCCTAGGAACACCAAAACCTTGCACACAATGTATACAAAACATATACATCCTACTGGCAATTGAAGAAGATGATGGAAAAATTCTCGATGGAATGCTTAGAAGCTCAATAGAAAAATTTGTTATGCATTGATGAAAAGTAGAGAGAGATAAAGAAACATATGAAAATAGTCTCCATCATAGCAAAAAAGTTGGCAGATTTAGAATTTCCCGCCTCTAATGAAAAGGACCTCCACCCTAACCTTATATAACTTGATTCATCATCTCAGTAAATGAATCTTTTGTTCTTTTGTGTCAGGTATTTGGGTAGCAGGAAAGTTTCAAATGTAGTCATGGGAAACTATTTGTTATATAGTGGTGAGGCAAATAGGCAAAGACTAAAATTCCTTATTTGTTTTGTTTTTAAGTTCAAGTAGTATGTTATGTTAAAGACTTTATTACTCTTCTACTGGTCTGGTTTCCCAAGTGGTGGACTAGTAGAAACAAATAATTTTGCTCATCTTCCATTTGAATAGTAAGACAATATGTGCCTGAATTACAAAAGAAAAGAAAAAAATGCTTCCCTAAAGTTTAAAGACTCTTTCTGTGTCACAATCTAGAAATATTATGTTCATTCTTTATCTAAACTAAAGTTATTAATTTCACCTAGAGTTCATGATTACGTCACTCTCAAATGTTGACAACTCTATAATAGGGAACAACCTCTCTTACATGGTGTAGACTATCAACAACATTTCAAGTGATAAACTAATATAATTGTTAACCATTCCTTACATGTCTAAACCAACGGTTATACATGCCACTTTTGATATTGAATTTGTTTACAGTTTGCAATAATAACATGAATATGAAAATGTGCTAATTCCATTGCACAAACACAAGAAATCATTTTTGAAATATGTTAAACCATTAGAGACCAATGCCAATACAAGCACTTATCCATCACCATCTCTTGAAGACACCACGATCATGCATTTATTGAGTCTTTGTGCATCATCAAAGCCTCTCTTAGCCATGCCAAAAATAACTTGTCATGATATTTCTCTCAATAGTTAACAACCATTTCATATGTGATATTGAGTCTTTGTGCATCATCAAAGCTTCCCACACAATTATCTTCCATTACAACACTTCTTTGCAATGACTCTTTTTTGGGCAATGTTTCACCATGCACCTCATATAAAATATATCATTACATAATTTGTCATATATTTTGGTACTTTTTGTGTGGAAAATTGGAGTCATAGACCTATAGGGTGCATTTTAAGGGTGAATCCTATTTTGGTGGTTTAGGGTCCTAAAACTTTTCTTAGTCATTAAATAATCATTTTGGCATCAAAATTTTGTGAATGAAGTTCCTAATACTTTCGACATTGTTTACTCATGAAGAGCTTTCTAATGGGACAAACCAAATATCACCTCAATTGGAGTCCATGTAAGGAATTTGTGGTTTCTGCAAGTTGACATATACTTTAACCACCACACTACTAACCGGTTGCCATGTCAACTCCCACCACCCACATTTGTGGAGCTAATTACATGTGGAATTTCAAGTTCAATATCCTGGAACATCTAAAAAACTTGATTGTAATTGGAACTTATGGTATGCAAAAATGCAACCCTAGCCCTAGATAATGATTACTTCATATTAAATACTAAGCCACAAGTAAAGGAAGGAGTTTGATTCCTAGATATTGATTTATCATTCCATAAATGAGTGGAGAAAAGAAGTGGGATATTATGTGTTGATCAAAGGAAGTAGAAGACCCTATAATAGCCATTCAAGGCACACTATCTATTTAACTCCACAGTTAGTCATTTTTTGCACCAAGAGGCGCTCTCCAGCCTAATATGGAATAGATGTTGTAATGTTATGTAAACATTTTGACTTGGTTAAATAAAAATAAAAATAAAAAACAAATAAAAAAATGAAATGAAATATTACATATATGTATGTGTGTATTTGAAACCAGTCTGGATATATCAAGCGCTGAGAGGTCAAATTTTCTCGAGGTGAAAACCTTTCCTCAAGTTGCACTCAAAAAAGAGGTTTGCACCTTGAGAGATTTGATCCCTCTTAGCGCTTTATAAATCTGGAGTTAAGATGGATCTAAGCTCTTATTTGTATTTGCATTTTATGTGTAAGAAGAAAAGAACAAAACATATTTTTTACATTTTAATAAATTTTATTATTCTGAATAATAAACTTGTAATATTACATTTTAATCATAAATAATACTACATAGTAGATAATCTCATAGTGTTTTATCGTAACTTCCAAAATTCAGTATAACAAACTTATCAAATGGGATATCCATCATATTTTACAAATTAGCACCAATGCATCTAAACGATGCATGCTTAACATATTAGAAAATATTAGTCCCCAAACAACTTTCAACTGACATGTGTGCAGGTTGAATTTACACAAGTACCATCACCAAGAAATCCATTATGGATGCAAACAACACCCACATATGCACATGTGCCATCCAAATGTATATGTAGTTCTGTATATCAAATGTATATACATACATTGTATATCAAATGCCAGTATCCACATTTCATGTTGCAATATGAGATATGTTTATCCACATGCTATTGATCTGTATTTAAGAAGGGAATGAAATAAAATATAGGTTTAAAACCAAACACGGAGATGCAATGAAATGAACTTCATTTAATAAATAGAAATGTTGAAACAATTTACATGAAGAATGAAAGAAAACTAGCCTGAATGGTGGTAGCTTATCTTTGAGAAGGGATGTGATGGCTACAAGCATTTCAAAACGTCTTACAATGAGGCTCAAAGGCCCTTTTATCATGTAGAAACAATGAAAACCCCTAAAAATGCAAAACCCTAATCCTAGGAGGTGAAGTGCCAAAGCCTAATGGGTCTCGATGGGATAAGTTGGAATGTCAACTTCACAGGATTGTAACTTTGGCATACAATCTTTGTTTGGTGTGTATGATAGGCCATTAGAAGGGTTTATCAAAGGAGGACAACTTTTGAATACAAACATAGTCAAAAACTTATGCTTTCCCTTTTTCCCAAAAACAATATTTAGGGCCTCAAAATGGCTTTGAGAGTTTAGGACCTCAAAACTCCCAAAAATAGAAAATTGCCAATATAGGAAAATGTGCTGAAAAATAGGAAATTGATATATAACTATGTTGTGAGTCAAGTGTAATAGACGGGTGCCCACCAATATCCACCTAGATCAACTACTCAATATATTTATTACTTCCAGGCACCATAAGAGTCTCCATTGCTAATCCAGGTGGATATTGGTGGCCACCCACCTATTCCACTTGGCTCACAACATAGTTTCCTACTGTGGCAATTTTATATTTTTGGCAGTTTTCAAGTCTTGAACTTTTGGGTCGATTTTAAGGCCCTGAATGGTGTTTTTTAGAGAAAAGGGAAAACGTGAGTCTTAACTACATTTGCATTTGAAAGTTTTTCTCCTCGAACATACCTTTCTAATTGGTTATCGTGCACACCGAACAGAGATCATATGCCAAAGTTACGACTCCGAGAAGTTGACGTTCAACTTAATCGTACTGCATATATATCTATATATCTATATATATATAATATATATATATATATATATATATATATAATTAATATATATATATATATATATCATATATTGGAGATTGTAAGCAGAACTTATGATAGTATTTCCTTTCCTATTTTCTACCACAGAAGGATCTGGGTAGATCCTTGAGGAATGCACACATCATGTGTGTATATGAAAAATGTATTTTCACCTCTTTATGAATAAAAGTACAGGTTTCTTTTCATGGAAAAAAATAATTAAAAAAAATGTTTACCATTTATGATTTTTAAATCAATAGCAATTGTCCATAAAGGTGCAAAGATACATTGAAGGAATAGAATGTTTTGGAAGATACATATACGGTCCTCACATGTGTGATAGCCTATATACGCACATGTCGTGACCATTGTCAAATGTATTTGTGCATTGATGACCACTACATACACATATATCTTGAGCATTGGAATTATCTGGGTACAAATGACCACTAATGTATGGTCAATATATATACACATATAATGAAAGCATGAGGATAAGGGCCTCCTCTTCCCTAGGAATATTCCATACCTTTCCTTTGTATAGTGCAAAACGCTCCAAGGATATCCTTAACATATAGATTGTGTGGCTCCTAATGCAATTGTGCATTCAAATGTATGATTGTGCATATATTTGAGGGTGTAACTTGGTGTAGCATGTATTGCATTGAGATAAAGTGGATTCAATGAATGGTAGATATCTTTAGCATATAGTATTGAAATTATTGAAAAGTGGAAATTAAAGAATCAACGAAGTGTCATAGATGTGTAACGACAACAAATTTAGTGAGGATGATGTCTTTTGTTTTCACCCATGCCAAGGATTTTTTTTAGATAGTGTATATTTCATCATGGATCAGCTTAATCTTGGATTTATTATACTCCACTACTCCCGCACCTCACTCAATTTTGGGACAATGAGATGCATCGAGCCTCTCCAAAAACATTATATGTTTCACACCTAGCGACTTCTCATTGCATTAGTGAATACATAGTCTTTGAAGATGGCAGTAATTCTTAGCTCCTCTATTTTTGTACACCTTTTGACATCTAGTTGTTCCAAAACTCAAGTAACAGAACATAAATAGTGGCATTTCCAACAAAGGGTGTCAAATTCAGATGACTTCCAAATTGCCAACAACATCACTATCACGCCTTTTAAATTTGTAGAGAGAGCCTTTTTCTATTTAATATTTTTTTTTATAATATTAAATAATGTGAAACTCTCTAGCCCAAGCACCATGAACAAATCACACTGTTGAATGCATGTGCATAAGGTTTTCCAAACTTTCCAATGCAATGGCCACGAGGCAAGCCCACTGCGCACAACCTATGCATGAGCAAAAAGTATTGATAGACCTTGTCCCAATATGTGACACCCAACTATCTGTCTTTTCTCTACCATAAGGTGTCTCCAATCCCATATTTCTGCTAAGGCACAAGATCAATCTCTGTCAAGGTCCTAGAGCCCAATGACTCATTCCTTAGGCTGTATAATGGGTCCACCCACGTGATTCCACTAATCTAGTTGACACTACTTGAAGAATGAGGGTAATGTTATTATTACAATAAAAACATAAAAAAAATGTTGGATTACGAATAAAAACCTTCTACTTCAACGGTTGCTTACTTGTTGACAAAAATTCGTCATTGCAACATTTGGTTATGCTCGAAGTAAGATGACTAATGGAAAACTACCTAGATAAATAGTTAAATTACCACAAAATTCATATTATTCCCTATTTAATTATTTGAAAATTGAGGAAATTATTGGTTTATTATGTTGCCACGTTGTGCAGGGGAAATTGTGAAGACAAAATGGATCAGTTTTCACACCATTACTTTTACCAGTTGGATCGATACAACTCAGAGGACAACTTCAAATAGCTAGACAAAAAATTGACCAGACAAAGTTTTCCCATGAGAGGTTGGATCCACTCTTGAGTTTTTAAATGATGATTACAAATATCACCAACTTGCCCATGTCCAATTCTACAATTCTCGACGAAATGACTATTGCAACATAAGCCATGTAGATTCAAGTAGATGCCCTTGATATGAAGGTCACAGAGGTTTTTTTAAAGGACTTTGATTATAGTAATTTCAAGGATGTCTACAGGGTTTTGATCCACTCCTGGAACCTAATGGGAAGTCTGGAATTACTTTGATTTCATCAAGAATGCACATGCAAATGGCTTTGACAATATTGAAGTCTCTAGGGGAGTTCAAAGTCGATATGGCTATGGGATCTACTCATAGGTTTGGGGTTATAATGGAATTTTGAGGGCCTCATGCTGCTTTTTTAACAATAGTATAAAAGAATCATTGTTGGGTGGGGTTATAGAAGTGAGTGTGGATTCAAATGATATGCCGACTCTTAAGATCTGGTGTGTGAGATTGCTTCCTGACTGCCTTCTTCGAGCGTGCTTGGAAAGCTCTGTGTTGACCAGGTCAGAGTTGTTGGTGATGAGGTTGATAACTTGCATTGTTCAGAGTGTGAATATTTGTTCATAATGAGGTTGACATATTACACTGTTCAGAGTGTCATGTGGTAAAAAATGGTTTGATGGAGGCAAACAAAAAATTGATGGATCTTAGGGGATAGGATGAACAATGTCTACCCATCCTAACCTTGCAAAGAGACATATTTGGTGTAATTATAAAAACCAAAACATTTTTAATAGAGTGTGTTTTTTTTCCTATGTCCCTCACAATGACACATACCAGCATTGTAATGCTTGACAATGACTTCACATAGGAAATAAAAAGTAGACAACTTAACCTAATGAACGTTCCCATATAAATAAAATCACAAGAATAAAAGTGTATCGACATGATAAGGAAGCAACCATTATACTTATAAATTTTTTATTATAAAAAATATAAGATGGTTGGAATATTAATAGTTGTTGGATCCATGCCCTCTCTTCTTAGGGATCTTCCTTTTTAGTTGTTTCCCCCCTTGTTCCTTTTCTTGTTTGTTCCTTTTTTGGTCTATGTTTTTGTTCATTTTTCTTAAAAAAGCCTTATTTATATTCTTATTATTATTTCTTAATTATTTTTATAAGATAAATAACCATTTATTATTAATAGTTTTTTCCTTTTTACTTTTATTCTTATAAGTTATTAATGGTGTTGGACCCGCTAACATGTAAGTGGATCTCCCCGATAAGAAGTCCCAATTAGACCTTAGACCGTTTGATGTAGGAGTCCTAGCAGTGGGTCGTATGGTAATTCCTTGACCGCGATTTCACACAGAGGCAAGTAGGATAACTCTGTTGGTAGAAAATGTGTTGTTATCTGGGAATAGTGTCCACTCGGATACTGCTATTCCCACTAAGATGGGTGGCTATCTTAGAAACAAACAATCAAAGTCTACTGTTGTTTACTTTTATGAACATAGACGAGAGGAGGACCAAGAAGACCAACCTGAGTCTTGCGCTTGATTTCCTCTCCTTCTTGATAGAGCTTCGCTGCTTCTTCTTTGCCTGCCCAACTTCAAAAGAACCTGTGGAATCACAACAACATACTACTATCCAAGAAACAAAGATCTAAATTCATAAATAATACAGGATTAGATATGTATTAACCATATGCATGCATATATAAACAAGTACACAAGAATATGGAAGGAAACAAGAACAGCTTTATTCAGATGAAAAGTAGCAAGAGAATTACAACCATGTGCTCTGACCCAGCATCATCCTCCAGCTAAGAAGCCCTTCTTCACCTCAAGCAAAGATAGATCACCCAACACTGTGAATGTACACCAAAAAACCAACAACACTTCTCTATAAGATACAAAATTCCGGCCTCCGGATCTCTGTGATGAGGGATCCATATATAGATGATTACAGAGAGGTGATTCATCTTTTGGGATCTTGATTAGTGTCTTCTCTCTGATAGTTCCTACTTCCACTTGGAGAATGATGATCTCTTACTCATCGCTGGTCGAAAATGGAGAGGCAAGTGTCAGAGGGGAAGCTTCTGGAAGATTCCATGATCTTCCACCTCGCATTTTTGTCCCTGCCATTTGTCCATTCCTGACCATTGCACCATACAGAGGGACAAAATAGTATGCATCACACCTTGTACATTGGGAAGGTGATATGCATCGCACCCTCTGCATTGAGCTTTCAGTATGGTCCAGTTTTGACCATTTATGAGCAGTTTTTAGTGGAGAATGTCTGGGAGATGATGTAATCAGTTGACCTTGTTCCTTTAGGCAGTGAAGAAACACTTTTAGGGACTTAGGAGCGCTCAGTTTATGGGCATTTGTGATTGGGGTTGAAGTGCCCAAAAATGTTTATAACACAAATTAGGACTGTACCACGATAGTTCTACTCCATATTATTCGCAGGCTAACGGATAAGTTGAGGCCATCAACAAAGTCTTGAAGCACATGCTGCAAAGGATGATTGGAGTCCACAAACGGAATTGGCACTTAATCTTGTACTCATCTCTCTGGGCATATAGGACATCAGTGAGAAATGCTACCAGATTTACACCCTTTCAGTTGGTGTATGGTCTGGAAGCTGTCTTACCAATCCAGTGTGAAATTTCATGTCTCATGCTTGCAATCGATCTACTTCCTGAAACTTCGGAGGAAGAGGCTCGTTTCTTGGAACTAATCCACTTGGATGAAACCCATTGTGATGCCGCATTGGCTAATGAAGCTCATAAGAAATGTGTCAAAGCACAATTTGACAAAAATGTCAAGCCTCGCATCTTCTCAGAAGGTGACTTGGTCCTGTTGTATGATAAGGACTCTTATAAATTGGGAGCAGGTAAGTTCGATCCATTATGGATGGGCCCTTACATTGTTAAATGAATATTGGCAAAAGGAACCTACTATTTGGTAGATTACGATGGGATTCCATTGTCGCAACCCTGAAATGAGTTGTATCTTACGTGTTACTATGCTTGATTAAGTGTAGTAATCTCTTAGTAGATATGCTTTTGTTACATTTTTGTTTTCGTTAATAGTTGTCATTTTGGTTAGGTAATCCAATTTTCATTTGTTGCAAATGTTGGACTATTTGGAAACATTTGTTGGGTATGATGATAGAGCTAGTCATAGTACGCGGAACCTATCTTTTGTAGCCTGGGCCATTTTTGCTCGAAGCGGTGAGTTAGTGAGTTTCAGGGTGATATGTATTGGTCGATCAACGAACAACATCGCTGAGTACAATGCGTTGGTAGAGCTTCTCTATGATGCCATTTCACATGGCATACACTGACTTGTTGTCAGGCTAGATTCACAATTCGTCATTCTACAGCTTACTGGTGTCTATTCCATTCGGAACCTAGCTATCTATCATATGTTCCTAAGAGTCAGGATTTTGGAAAGATAGTTTGACTCCATTCAATATCAACACATTTCCATAAATTTAAGCACATTAAATAATTCATTAGCAAATTATGTGTTAGATAGACATTTGCAGCATTTGTAAAGAAAATCATTTTACATTAACCTTTGCATCAGGATCACATAACTTAACCAAAATAAAACTCCGAAAATAAAATATATATAATTGTTTATATTTTTTATAAACTATTTTGTGTCCAAGAAAAAATCGGTCATATGACCAAGTAACTCAAAAATGAATGTAAAAAAAACACCCTAGACTAATGGTGTTGGTGATAACATGTCACCACCTGTGCGATCATACGCAACAACCTAGTCCATCGACTCGGCACACTGGTAGTATGGCACTGTAACCTCAGAGGTAACTCGTCGGTCCTCACATCCTGAATATCAAGAGTGAGACCCTCGATCTGATCCTACAACACTGCCAGGGTCTCCGCTATGTCTAGATTGTGAAGGACAACCCTCCCTATAGCCTCTCTTGCTGGAACGTCAGTTGCCGCCCTTGCGCGTGCTGCTAGTCGCACTGGCCTAAAATTTGCACAAATATATGAGTTTGATTAGTCTTGATAACATTTAAAAACACAAAAACATTATAAAACTGATAAACAAAGATATGGTCAAATAATTTTACCCATAACACTCCATTGCTCACTAGCTGGTAACGCCAAATCCAGGTCGCCTCGGAAATCCATCCCAACATATGGATACTCTGCAAAGACCATCTCCTGATGGTAGAACCACTCAAAGAAGGCATCAGAGAAAGAAATCTATGACTGACCAACATGTATGGCCATGAGATCAACCCATCTTTGCATCTGTGGTAGCCTCGGTGCTGGAAATCCTAGTGAAATATATTGTGGTTGCATTAGTGGAATCCTCTCCAAGGCAAAAGCAGTCAAAATGGAACCATAGCCAAAGTTCTTGGATCTTCCATTATTTACCTTGGAGAGCTATTCTTTTATGACTGGAAGTACTGCCTCGCACCAGTTGAATACCTTTGGTTCCAGGCATTCCAGGGTGTACTGCATATAGATCTGTTGGCCAAATGAAGAGCCGCGCTACCAGCCAATCTAGAAAAGGTGAATAAAATGGTCCTCAAGGGCCGATCAGTGACATCTCGGATATTGATCTTGTCATCCTTGTTGGGTTGAGATCCATCTCTACAAAACTGGCGAATATAATCCCTCACAGATTCACCCCCACAGGTGGATCCTGATAGTGAGAGAGGGGCACCACGCCTCGATAACCCCGTCAGAAAGTAGATATCCTTGACTGTCAATGGAATGGATTTGCCTCTAATCTGGAATACCTGGTTGATTGGATCCCATGCATCGAGAAAATATTGCAAGAAACTAATTTGTTGTCTCATGTTGGATATGCAGAAGAATTTTAGCAAGCCACAGTTTCGCAATGCAGTAACTGTACCTTGATTGTGTAAGGCAATCAAGTCCTCTTCTTCATGCTCATGTTCACGCCATGTGATGACCATATTTATCTGATAAATCTCTAAAACAAAAACAAAAGATGAATTAGGATCCTGATTTGAGCAAAAACAAGAAAAAATTTCATGAAAAATTACTGTACAAAGTTTCCTTTCTGCGCCCATCACACCCTGCCTATGCACAGGATGAGATGCATACTGACTAGCCAATGTCCAGCTCAGTATGCATCTCACTTTTCGATGCAGGCTAGGTACAATGGAGGGAGAATTAATTCTTGAAACTCCAAGGGCCCAGAAGTAGGGAAAAACTTGCTCAAAATCAGAAAAGGATGAAATGCAAATGAAGAGCTCAGGGTTAGCTCCTACCTGGTCCTGATGGCGCAGAGAATAGTCCATCAGATCTCCTGAAATTAGCTGATGAAATTTGAAGGGAAAACCACTCTAGAGCTCCAAAATCCCAAATTCGAAATGAAAAGGTAAAATGAGAGGTAAAACTGCTTTTTATGTTACTATTCACGTACTTCAAGTAAAATGTTGGTTTTTAACTCATTTTTTCAGGAATGTATATGTATTCCTAATCAATTTGATGGAGCAGTTGAGTAGGTTGAACGATCGGTGAAATAATCTAACGTGTTAAATGGTGAAGTGAACATCCTTGACCACTATTATGAGCAATGTTTCCGCAAGGTTGAAGCTCGTTAAAAAATAAACCCACCACCGAGCACATGTTAGCGCAAGGTTAAAGCTCATTAAAAAATAAACCCGCCTTCAGTAAACAACCTCTGTGATTGCAATGCTATTAGACTTTTAAGCCTTGGTTGTGTTCCTACCATCACCTCCATTATTTTGGCCAATCATATGCTTCCACTTGATTGCTTACCCTTTTGAGGAACAGTTGCAACGAGTGATTCTTTTAGCCACCCTCTTCACACTGCCATGTTTTGAAAAGTTCCAAACTTACCTGGAACCAGTTGCTACCTGAAAACATCTATCGTTCCTAAAAAACGAGTCTCTTTTAAGCTCTTTTTAGACTCATTAAATATGAAAAGACTGCCGAGCTACTGGCCTTTCCAGCTCGTTAAAGTAAGGAAAGCACCATCCCTTCTGTACATTTTAATCTTTTTGGACCTGAGGGATTATCCCCCAAAAAGATTGAACACTTATCTTTTTCGGCTCACTAAAGTGATCGAAAATTCATCCCTTTCATATTATTTTATGCTTTTTCAAACTTAAGGGATTATGCTACAAAAAAGGACTATTGGAGTTTCCTTTTCATCCCTTTTCAAACTCTCTAAACATGAAAAGGACCTAGTTATCCTTGTCATTAAAGTTGTTAAAACAATAGCGACAAACTTGTCTACCCAGATAAGAACGAGTTTCACTGTCGCTAGGCTTGCTATAAAACATAGCGACAGTTTTGCCCGAAGGGAAAATTATAGAACAAGCATATGTTATCCGCCTCAAGCTTGACAAAAATAAAGAGGTACTGGTCAACAATGACTGGGGAAAAAGGGAAGAATACTTGAAGAACTTCATTGGTAGCAGGTCGCTTTTGAACATGACACTTTCACTCCATCACCATGATTGAGTCAAGTTTGGTTATTCCGTTCACTGGTCATACCATTGGTCCTCCACACCATCCATCTTTTTGGGTTAACACTACCAATCCATCTCAATGTCCCCGACATGTTCAAGAGAAGTAATTCAGAGAATTCACCACCCAGCTAATGCCTCATCCACTGCAATACCTCCACCCTCCATTTTTCATGACCGCCATTCCTGAACCTTGTACCATTAGATCGTTTTCACCTCTAGAAAATCATTTTCTTCGTTTCGTGTCATAGATGTGGGATACATTAAGGCCCTCCTACGATGGGTCACTTCTTGTCGACGTCAACTCATTATCCAAGAAGTTTACTTAGAAACAACCATTTCAGTACTTTGAAGCTTGCATGCCTCAATGGTAAGTTTCTCACTTCCGGTGACAGGTTTACATCAATGGCATTCAACCGAAAGATTTTACGTGGTTTTCGACATCAGATCATATATTCACACCACGTGAATTGTAATATAGTACCTTGAGGATCATTATCCTTATCGGTGATTCCTCTTGCACCTGTTAACAGCTTATATCATTGGCTGGTAATCCGGCAATGTCTTTCTATGTTTGACTTCAGGACATCTTTTCACATGGATCGACTTGTACATCGGGCGAAGATTGAATGAGTTTGAAGACCTCAAATCTAGTATCATCCATTTGGGCTGCGATATATTCAGGAGAGTAAAGACATCAAATGTACACAGAAGCTGCACATATGATCATCCAAGCTAAGGGATGATGACTCTACATAGAAAGAATCACCAATCTGCAACAGCAGATGATTATCTGTCCTATGTACATGAAAATGAATTTATAAAGCTGAGCATGGGAATGCCTTCCTCAACTAGATCATGAAAATAAAATGATGATGATGTATTGTATTGTATTTTATACAGGCCACCTTCCAGTTCGAATACCTTGGATCTGTTAGAGCCTAAAATCTACCTCAGGCTGAGAAAGGTAGGATCTAGGATAACATCAAACGACGCTTAACCTGGTAGCTAGCCCTACCAGGTCAAGAGAGGGCTCTCTCCTTGTCAGTCTCAGCAAAATATGATCAACGAGGCTTGAGATGACTAATGTGAAGATTGATTTTAGGCTAGGTTTGTGTACAAAAGAGTTTGATTGAATCTGATGATGTTTTGTTGGCTCAAAGGGAAAGGCAGATTTTGGGTCTGGGAATGAGGCTCAGTTTTGCAAAGATCTCTATGGGGCAAGGTAGGTAACTGATTTGGCACTTAAAATTGAATGAAATGGAGAGATTTAGATAGGTGAGGAGTTGAAGAGGGTAAGAAAACCTAAGGGATCCTCTTCAAACAGTTGAAAACATAAATAACTAAGCAAACCCTAGGTAGAGCACTGCAATTTCAATGGATTCTACCTATATCCTTGTTTGTTTTAGTTAGGAAGAAGCAAGATAGATAATGGCATACATAAAACATAAGCAATCTCACAAATATAGAATAAAGCACCATACCAAAGCAAGATGCCACATGAATCCTAAAGAGTGCTGCAAACCCTGGTCTATTCCTTAGCCAAAACTGCTAATATGAGTATACAATGAAGCTCCAAGCTTTCTCAAAAGTCCAACCATGCTAATGAATGAAAAATCACAAGATATAGACAACCCATAACTCATCCTAGCCTCTAGGGGTCGAGCTCATAAGTTTAGAAGCTATTCCAACTAATTCTAAACTAAGAACTAAAAATTAGGCAGTGGAACAACTTGCCTCTAGAAACTAGGGAATTGATTCATTCAGTTGCAAACTACTTTTTGATAGATGAATCTACGTCCATGAGTGAAAATTTGACATAATTACATCAAGATCTATCAATTTACATTAAATTACATCATACGTTTGACATTAAGAAGGAGAAAAGTCAAACTGTCAAGAAACTAGGTGAAAAACAGAGTATACTTGGTCAAACTGAGCAAAATTCACCCAATACGCTGTGCTGACATCCCTATGCATAGTGCCCATTTGCAGCCACTTTTGGAGCCCTTACCGATGTCCAAATCTTCTCCACGTGTGCTTGTTGGAAAGGATTTCTTGTCTACTTTCCAGAACAAGTGAAATTTTTGAATTTGGCCTCCATTATCTCCTTCCAAACTGAGTTCTCCCAACACTTCTTCCTGTGTGTCAAAATAGGGGTAGTAAGGTCAGTTTTTGGGTGTTTTTGACCTTTTTGGGGGCTCAAAACCTATCAAAATTTCTTGGCCATTGGTAGGCAAGCATATTTCTTCATGCCAAATCCAAAAATTCTGAGTTTTTCTCATTTGGATGCCTCCATAAAAAACAAGCACCAGGTGGCGCGACACGGCGCATAACGTAGAAAATTCTGTGTTTTAGCCCAAAAATTTTAAAAATGCAAAAAGTGTCCCAAATTTTTTGAAATTTGGGCTAAGTCTTATCGATCAAGTGCTGTGTTGGGCCAAGGAAGCCTCAGCCAATATATAAATTCTATCTTGCTCCTTTCGCCTCCTCGATGCCTTCTTCAACTTGGCTTTCAAGTTCCTGATTCTTGCCTTGCACACTTTGTTTCTCGCCATGTAATGATAGGCCATATGCCTCAACATTGTCTTCTCCCTATTGGCCTTCTCTAGCAACCTCTCTAAGTGGATGTTAGCCCTCTCAAGCCAAGATTCCCTATTAGCATTGATTTCTTACTCAAGTGATGTGAGCTTCACCTTCATCCTTTTGGTAGCTTGGCAGTTTTCTCGTATGTTTTGCAACTCCATAATCATTTGTTGATACTCAAGCTACTTGTTTCTTTACTCCAGGTACTTTATTATCCACTTAGCTCTTTCTAAGTTGAGGGACAAAGCATTGATGTCCGCATGTTGCTCTTGGATGACCTCTTTGAGTTTTGAGCTTTGTGGGCCCAAATCTGTATCATCATCCTCAATGAGAATGAAATCGGTATCTTTCTCACCTGAAGGCCCCTCATCATGTAATGGCCTCTTGCCCTTGTCTTGAATTTGTTATGTTGATGAAGGAAGCAAGACCGCTTCCACCTTGGGTGGAGATAGTACTCACTTTGTTGCTGCGAACAACCGTTTAGTGCCCTTTTGATAGGTGACAAACACCGTCACACTAGCGGTCTTTGTCTCATGACCCTCCTGTTGATGTGAAGGTCCACCTGTCTCATGAAAAGCCTTTGGAGGTCCTTGAGGTGCTGTGAAGAAATCATGAGAAATTAAATCCTCCCATGAGATGCCCTGCAAACCAAGCTGATGCATGACCACAATTTTAATGAGAGCAAAATGATATATACTGTTAAACTGCTGCTGAGGAGTGTTTTGTTGTACTAGGGTGGTCATATTCTCAATATTTTGGCACATGAAATAGGGGAGATTCATCATTCTCACCCTGGTAAAGTGCATCAACAATCTGATATGATATGCATATAGGCGAGAAAACCGGCCCTCACAGCTGAAATATTTCATTATAAGTTTCATCAAAGGAGCATATCAATCTTTCAGGTACCGAAAGGGAAAAACTCTGCTGAGTTGTCTCAAATAACCAGGCTTGATGTATGGTTCATAATGTTCCCTATCAATTTGCTGCCTTTTATTCCATTGATCTCCAATATTAGGAATGCCAGTTGCTAGAGAAATAGACTCCGATGTTAAAGTGAATGTTACACCAGTTAGAGTGGCTTGGCCATTATGTAGATGAAGCACAAACAACCGAGCCAACTCATGATGATACTAGACTCTAGCAACCATCTCACAGAACTCATAACAGGATTGGTGTTGGAAGCATGTGATAGCGAGAGGTCAGGCCTACTGCTCGGCAAGTGTAGTAGGCTCCTGTCATATATGTTTGCGACCCTTGTGAGGTCTCCTTGGTGCATGTATTTCTGTAGGAGAGTCACTGTGTGTATCTTCATCTCGGTCATATGAAGGATCAAACTCCATGTTTGCTAGTGTGTGAGTTTTCTTGATGAGTATGAAGATTTTAATGGTGTTTTTGATTTTCAGTCACTAGGGGTAAGAATGTATGAGGGACTGTGGAGGGAGAGGGTATGAGGGGTTTTGGGAATGTTATGACAGTTTTTTTGGGAAATAGGGGATTAGGGAATAATATGTAAGCTTAGGGACAACAATTAGGGTTTGGGGATTTTGTAGTTAGGATTTGGGAAAATGGGAATTGGGGATAGGGGTGAATGATTTGTTTTTTAGGAATATGAGAGTTAGGGAATGAGTGGATGAACCAGGAAAATAAATGGAGGATTCAAAGAGTAAGGGAATGTTGGAGTCGACTTGGCAGCAAAATGACAAATGCAAAC
Source organism: Pinus taeda (assembly GCA_000404065.3). Classification (NCBI taxonomy): domain Eukaryota; kingdom Viridiplantae; phylum Streptophyta; class Pinopsida; order Pinales; family Pinaceae; genus Pinus; species Pinus taeda. Next base: position 34,196 of record APFE030350214.1, read on the forward strand.
CCTAGGCAATGGTTTTTGAGAAATTGCAAGGAAGTAGGATTTGCGTTTTTTCACACAACCACCATAAATTTTTAAGAAAAACTCTTTCACTAGCAAGGAAAAAGGCTTGACTTACTTGCACACTAGAAGATTTGAGCAATTTTGGCAATTTGAGGGAGTTTGTGATGAATTCGGGCTTGGTAGCTCTATGCGCCATGCCACTAACCCAACGTGTCGCACTTGCTGTATGCGCCGTGCCAGTATAAATTTAATAATGTGGAGAGCCGGCCAATGTGCCGCACCACTTGTATGCGCCGCGCCTCTCACCCAATGCGCCACGCCCAGAAACTTGCATAGTTTTACTTCAGTTTTGCTCCCTTTGCTCAACGCAGCCTTCACTCTGCTCAATCTGTCTTCTTTGAATGAAAATGAGGTTTTTAGGGGTGATTTTAGGGGCGAATGTTCACCCTTTGGGGAAATTAAGGGGTTTTAAATTTTTAGTGGGAGAATATTTTGTATCATAGTACATTTTTACAAATCACCTCAAATAGCCCACCTTATTTTAAGGGAGAGGGTAAAAAAGGTAAATTTAGCCCTTGAAATTAGGAGTTACAACCTTCCATTCGCCCATTTTCAAGAATAGGTTTTATTTAAGTGAATCCATTCGCCCATTTTCAAGAATAGGTTTTATTTAAGTGAATCCTATGGGCCAAAGGCCCAAATACCATATTTGTAAAAGACGTATGGTAAATTAATAAAAA
>APFE030350214.1:53343-90633 GCA_000404065.3 Pinus taeda
ATGCAAAAAGATCCAAATGTTTCTTTGGAGTCCAGGAGGTGGAATATTTGGGTCATATTGTATCTCATGAAGGAGTTAAGGTAGACCCTCGCAAAATTAAAGCCATTAAGGAATGGAAAATTCCCACATCCATAAAGCATCTGCGAGGATTTCTTGGGTTGACAGGGTATTATCGCAAGTTTGTTAAGAATTATGGGAGAATAGCAGCACCTCTAACCACATTATTGAAGAAAGATTCATTTTCATTTCATGGACTCCGGAAGCAACAAGGGCCTTTGAACATCTTAAAGAGGCAATGTGCCAAGCACCGGTCTTAGCTACACCAGACTTCACAAAAACCTTTATTGTGGAATGTGATGCTTCAGGAAATGGAATTGGTGCTGTTCTAATGCAAGATGAAAGACCCATTGCTTTTGAAAGTCGTCCAATCAAGGGAAAGTTTTTAAGCAAAGATATTTATGAGAAGGAAATGTTGGCAATACTCCATTCACTTAAGAAATGGCGACCCTATCTAATGGGAAGACACTTCAAGGTAAAAACGGATCATGATAGCCTTAAATACTTTTTAGAACAAAGATTATCCTCTGAGAGCAACAAAAGTGGGTCACAAAGATGTTGGGTTATGACTTTGAAATCATCTACAAAAAAGGGAAGCAAAATGTGGTGGCAGATGCACTCTCAAGAAAGGATGAGGATGTGGAAGCATTTTTGTGCGCCATTTCTATTATCCAACCAGATTGGATAAATGAAGCAAGGGAGGAATGGAATAATGATGAAGAAGTGTGGGTACTTATTCAAAAGTTACAACAAGATTCCAGTACATCTAATACATTTAGTTGGCAAAATGATTCGGTATGGTACAAAGATCGCTTATATCTCTGTAAGAATTCCCAGCTAAAGCAAAAGATTCTTAGGGAATTGCACACTTCTCCCTTAGGAGGGCACTCGGGATTTTTAAAAACTTACCACAGGGTTAAGAAGGAATTTTTTTTGGAGGGCCTTAAATCAGATATTCAAAAGTTTGTGGCGGAATGTTTGGTTTGCCAGCAAAATAAAGTTGAAACAATTAAGACACCGGGTCTATTACAACCTTTATCCATTCCAAGCCAACGTTGGGAGGAGATTTCAATGGATTTTTATCATAGGTTACCCAAGTCTGAGGGAAAGAGTGTCATCATGGAGGTAGTTGACAAACTTACCAAGTATGCACACTTTTGTGCATTATCACATCCATTTAAAGCCAATACAGTTTCTATTGCATTTATGGAAACAATTCAAAAGCTACATGGAAACCCAAGATTATTGTAAGTGACAGAGATCCCATTTTCACTGGAAATTTTCAGACATAATTATTTTCTTGTCTTGGTACTCAGTTAGCTCATAGCTCATCTTATCATCCTCAATCTGATGGGAAAACTTTAGATAGTAAAGAAATGTTTTCAAGGATATCTTCATTGCTTTGTATCTGATAAAACGACACAATGGGTCAAATGGTTGTCTCTAGCTGAATGGTGGTATAACACTTCCTTCCATACAACAACAAAAATGACCCCATTTATGGCACTTTATGGATATCATCCACCATCATCACATCATATTTAAGAGAAAATTCTAAGGTTCAAGCAGTGAAACATCACATCGAACATCAACAACAAGTCCTCCAACTCTTAAAGGATAACCTCGTGTTGGCACAGAATAGAATGAAACAACAGGCAGATCAACATCGCAGTGAAAGAAGTTTTGATGTAGGTGATTGGGTATTCTTAAGGCTACAACCATATAAGCAAATGTCACTCAAGCAAGCTAAGAAGGATAATAAATTATCACCAAAGTATTATGGTCCGTACAAGGTGTTGCAAAAGATTGGTACTATGGCATACAAATTGGAGCTTCCTGCAGCTTCTCGATTGCACCAGTTTTCCATGTTTCATGTTTAAAGAAGGTTATAGGTGACAAGCTCCCAGTTCAAACAATATTGCCAGAACTTGATGAGGAAGGAAAAATTATATTGGAAGCGGAAGCAGTCACAGAAACAAGAACTCGACAATTACGAAATCGATCAATTTCAGAGTATCTTATCAAGTGGAAGAACTTATCCGCTGAAGATTCCACATGGGAGGATGAAAATTTTATACAGAAGTATCCAAAACTACTCAAGCGTTGAGGACAACACTTTTTTGGAGGAGAGGGGCATGTTGGGTCCCTATAATACTAGTGATTACCCCATTACTATGGTAGTTGTACCCTTTATTAATATTGTTGTGCCCCTATTGCACCCATATTGTTATTACTATGCCCCATAGAATCCTCTATTGTTATTTTTGTGGCTTTATATTATTATTATTAGGTCGGCTGGGTTATATTGTGACTCCTTAGACTCCTATATATAGAAAGGAGGTTTTGTCATTTGTATCATCAAGAATTGTTCATTTATGTAATGTAAAGGAGGTTTCCCCCTAGAAGAGGCTGAATTCTAAGGCGTTGATCTATCTTTTCTATCTTTTCTTGAGCTGGTTTCATAACATTGCACCAACATTTTTCAATCCAAAAGGCATCTTTGCATAGTGAAAAGTTCCACACGGAGTGGTGAATGCTGTTTTGTCTCTATCATCCTCATGGACCAGAATTTGGTTATAACCTGAATACCCATCAAGTAGCGACATGCGGGATGCTCCAACTACTCTCTGAAGTATGTGATCCATCTTAGGCAATGGATAGTTGTCCTTCAAAGATACTTTATTTAGATTCCTAAAATCAATACATAACCGAATCTCACCTGTTTTCTTGCACATGGGAACCAAGTTTGAAATCCAATCTGAAAAACTTATGGGGACAATGATACTGGATTTGTATAACCAATTCACTTCCTTCTCAATTGAGGGCAGCAGCTTTGGATTTATTCTTCTTAGCTTCTGATGAAAAGGCTTTTGATTTAGCTTGATCGAGATGACATGCTGAATTATGCTTGTGTCATATGCCTTCAAATTTGAATAATCCAAAGCAAATACCTCAGTAAAAGAAGATAGTAAACTGATATACTTTGCTTTTACCTATGGAGGCAATGCTTTGGATAATTACACCATTTTAGGATTTTCAGTTGATCCAATGTTCACATCCTCAACTCCTTTCTCGGTTGGCAGCAAGCTTAGTTTTCGAGCCACATCATCCTGATTGAATAGCTCCTTTAAAGGTATTATACGTTTAGGAATGATGTTGTCCTTCAGCTGCAAAAATTCCATCTGATTGACGTCTATATCTGCCTCACCATCATCATACTCCACATCAATAGAAGTGTCTTTGAATTTACCTTCATTTTGCAGAAATTCATCGATCTCTTATCATCTTGAAACACTTACCAATTCCTTTGATTGTTGGGGATAGTTGGATGATGTTTCACATGAATCTCAAACTTGTTGTTTGAATTCATCAGAATTTTCAAATTACTTGCTACTCTTGCAAGTGAATCTGCAATGACATTCTGAACACGAGGGACACATGTCAAAGTGTAATCTGAAAATACTTTCAAGATATCTAATACCACATTGCGGTAGGCCTGCATTCGAGGATGCTTAGCTTGGTATTCCCCTTTCACCTGCTTGATAACTAACTCAGAGTTTCCATACAATGAAATCCTTTTAGCATTTAACTTTCTAAGAATTTTCAAACCAGTAATTAAAGCCTCATATTCAGCCTCATTATTTGAACAGTCAAAAGCTAGTTTATAAGAACAGACTCTTACATTGCTTGGCACTTTGTTTGGGGTGAAAACAGGGCTGCGTATCCAAATTCCAATTCCAACACCTTCCCTTCCTACTGTGCCATCAAAATCCATGCTCCATAGGCCTATTTCATCCTCTGCCAAATGCTGAAACTCTGTTTGTTGTCCATCAATATGTTGTTGCTGTCGGAAGGTTGATTGCTCAGTAGCACTATAAAGTCTTTGTCTTTCTTGCTTTAAGACCTCTCTAAAATTTTCAGTGATCTCGGGAATGTCTTCTACTTCAACTAATTGGCTATTTACATCATTAAAGCTATCTGAACAAATGATTCTAAATCAGTATGTACATAGTTGATGGGATGATTTACCGGTTTCTCCTTGCTAGTGATCATGTATTTCATCATTTGTTCCCTATATAGTTTCCTCATTTGACCGAACACGGGAATGGTAGCATAGGAGAAATCAAGCTGCATTGTTCCTTTAATCTTTGTTCCCCAAGATCTGGAAAGAAGCATGCCAAATCTAGGAGGTATATCCACCACAACCACATCCATCAAAACATTTTTAGCTGAAATTTGATCCAAACTGACCACCAAATCTTTGATAAGACCAATGCACCTTACTCTGCTAGAATCAAAAGAGTAAAGGTCATGATACTTTCTAGTGATATCCAATCCCAATTTCTCCATGATGGCCTTAGGCATGAGATTATGAGAGGCTCCAGAGTCAAACATAGCATTGTGTAACACATAGTCATGCACGCTGAGACTGATGTAAAAAGGAGCTACATCACTATCTTGAGACTGACCTTCTAATGCTGGACCAAAAATCAACTCAGGTCTGTCATCCTCCACATTCACCATACTAGATGAAGGATCTAAATTCAAAATCTTAGACACCTGACCTTTGTAACTGCTGTTCTTCATTAACTTAGTCAAAGGAATAGATACTTTTAACTTAGCAATTTCATTCTCTAAGTTAAAAACTAAAATTTTATCTACCTCTTTCACTGAAATATCCTTCGTTTTAGTTTTCTCCTTTGATACACTTGGCTGATTGGATCTTTCATTTTCTGATGGTGTTTTGTTGGTGGTAGGATCAACTGTCCCTTTTCCCTTTTTCTGCACAATGGGAGGAACATTATTTGGCGTTGTTGTCTCCTTCCTTTTCTGAATTGGATTTATGGGCACATCTCTACTTTTGAGTGAATATTGTCATTGTTAGGCTAACAAAGCATTCATGTATCCTCTTTGATATTCATCAGACTCTTCCTCAAGAATTGTTTCATTTCCCAAAATGAAATTTTCATCCCTTTGTACAGCCGAATTCTCAGAATACTCCTCATCTTCAGTGATAAAAATTGGTTTATCATCGGGTGTAAAGAAATGATTCTCTTCTCCAATTACATTCTCCTCATTGTCTGATTGCGGACCATGTACAAAATTCTGTTGTAAGGGTGCCTTCACCTGCTGCTGCATTGGTTGGTCTTGTGCTCGCTGCTCTCTTTGCTTGATTCTAAATTGTGGTTGCTGCTGACCATGGAAGTTGGGATTTCTGACTTATGGTTCAGGCTTGTCAATTGTCAATCTGTCAAACATCTTCTCCATCTTCCCAAGCACTTGATCTAAAGTGGAAACCTCTTCCTTTATTGTTACCTTCTTTTCAGCCTTTGTTCTAGCTCTCTTGGCAAGCAGATTTTCTTCAACACTGACTGCAATTTTTTGCATATCTTCTAAAGTGGCCAGATCTCTCTCTTAATTGATAGGCCATATCAAGATCGAAACCATCTGGAAACTTAATCAAAGCCATCCCCATAGGTGGATTTATATGATCAGGAATTGCATTATAAACAGAATTGAATCTAATACAATAATATTGAATAGACTCACCAACATTGTGCTTGATGTTCTCATATTCGGAAAGGATCTGAAGAGAATTTTTATTCACTTCCCAGTGATCCAAGAATTGTCTCTAAAGATTAATCAATGTAGTGATACTTGCAGCCGGCAAAGCTCTGAACCATTTCCTCACTTCACCACAAAAGGTTTGTACAAACAGTCTCATTGTCACATTTTCTGCATCAATCTCATGAAGGTCGAAGAAATCTGTCATCCTATCCACATGTTGTTGTGTTGTAACACTGTGAGGAGTGGCATCAAACAATGGAATTTTTCTTTGATAATCGGTGGGCATATCATCCAAATTTTGAGGCAGCACAAGGGGTGAAAAACAAGCAGCCATTGCTCTTGGTGAAAATTGCCATCGGTCTTGGGGATGTTGGGGGAGTGGGTGCAGCTGATGTATGGGGTGTATGAGGTGGGGATGGTGGTGAATAAATTTTGGATGTTTTAGGGGTAGAAGGAGTGGATGGAGGTGACACCACTGCATATTTTTTATTAGAGATAGAAGGTTGCACGGGAAGGGTGGGAATGAAGGGAGGTTCGGTAGGAATTTTGGAGCTAGATGGAATCGCAGAGGACCCAAGGGTTGCAGATGAAAACTCTAAGAAATCAGCGATGTTTGAAGCCACAATTGAATTTTGGAGTTGTTTCAAGATATAATCATCAATTGATTTATTAGCCTTTTCAGTTTCAAGATCTTTGAGAAACTCTGGATTTAAGACAGTAGAACCAACAACACTTTTGGATTTAGTCTCAAATAGTGACAGATCAAACTGTTCATCAAACTCAAGATCTTCAAAATACTCAAAAACCATAGGACATGAACAATATTTGAACATGGGAATCACAGAACTTTCTTGGCAAAGGATTCTCGAAATGAGATTGTGATTTTCGTACACAGGAGGAGGATCAAGATCCGGATTTGCTCTGGTATATCTTCTAGAAGACAGTGTGTTATTATTTCCAATAAATCAAATGGACATTAGCAACTTGTTAAGCCTATCAAATTCTAAACTTATCATCCAAAAGCTTAGAATTATCAGATGTACTGGGGAAATTTGCAAGTTAGATATTTTGTTTATAAGACTAGACCAGAGATTGAATGAAGTAGCTTTTATCTACTTGCACTAATGCAAAGCAAAAGCGTTTCGAAGGCTACCTGGCTAATGTGTAGACTCTATCTGTAGTTTATAAAACAAAGAACACTAACACACAAACAATTTCTTCCCCAGTGGAGTCGCCACTATGTTAGAGCCTAAAATCTACCTCAGGCTGAGAAAGGTAGGATCTAGGATAACATCAAACGACGCTTAACTTGGTAGCTAGCCCTACTGGGTTGGGAGAGGGCTCTCTCCTTGTCAATGTCAGCAAAATATGAGCAACGGGACTTGAGATGACTAATGTGAAGACCGATTTTAGGCTAGGTATGTGTGCAGAAGAGTTTGATTGAATTTGATGATGTTTTGTTGGTTCAAATGGAAAGGCAGATTTTGGGTCTGGGAATGAGGCTCAGTTTTACAGAGATCTCTATGGGGCAAGGTAGGCAATTGATTTGGCACTTCAAATTAAATGAAATGGAAATATTTATATAGGTGAGGAGTTGAAGAGGGCAAGAAAACCTCAGGGATCCTCTTCAAACAGCTGAAAACATCAATAACTAAGCAAACCCTAGGTAGAGCACTGCAATTTCAATGGATTCTACCTATATCCTTGTTTGTTTTAGTTAAGAAGAAGCAAGATAGATAATGGGATACATAAAGCATAAGTGAACCCACAAATATAGAAGAAAGCACCATACCAAAGCAAGATGCCACAGGAATCCCAAAGAGTGCTACAAACCCTGGTCTATTCCTTAGCCAAAACTGCTGATACGAGTATACAATGAAGCTCCAAGCTTTCTCAAAAGTCCAACCATGTTAATGACTGAAAAATCACAAGATATAGACAAACCATAACTCATCCTAGCCTCTAGGGGTCAAGCTCATAAGTTTAGGAGCTATTCCAACTAATTCTAAACTGAGAACTAAAAATTAGGCAGTGGAACAACTTGCCTCTAGAAACTAGAGAACTAAGTCATTCAGTTGCAAACTACTTTTTGATAGATGAATCCACCTCCATGAGTGAAAATTTGAAATAATTAAATCAAGATCCATCAATTTATGTTAAATTACATCATAAGTTTGACATTAAGGAGGATAGAAGTCAAACTGTCAAGAAACTAGGCGAAAAACAGAGTATACTTGGTCAAACTGAGCAAAATTCACCCAATGCGTTGAGCTGATGTCCCTATGCATAGCACTTGTTTTCAGACACTTTTGGAGCCCTTTCCGATGTCTAAATTTTCTCTAAGTGTGCTTGTTGGAAAGGTCTACCTGTCTACTTTCCAGAACAAGTGGAAGTTTTGAATTTGGCTTCCATTTTCCTCTTCAAAACTGAGTTCTCCCAACATTGCTTCTTGTGTGTCAAAATAGGGGCAGTAAGGTCATTTTTTGGGTGTTTTTGACCTTGTTGGGGGCTCAAAACCTGTCAAAATTTCTTGGCCATTAGTAGGCAAGAATATTTCTTCGTGCGAAATCCAAAAATTCTGAGTTTTTATCATTTGGAGGCTTCCATCAAAACCGAACGCTAGGTGGCACAGCGCATAGGGCAGAAAATTTTGTGTTTTAGCCCAAAAATTTCAAAAATGCAAAAAGTGTCCCAAATTTATTGAAATTTGGGTTGCGTCTTCTCCATCAAGTGTTGTGTTGGACCAAGGAAGCCTTAGCCAATATCTGAAGTCTATCTTGCTCCTTTTGCCTCCTCGATGCCTTCTTCAACTTGGCCTTCAAGTTCCTGATTCTTGCCTTGCACACTTTGTTTCTCACCATGTAATGATAGGCCATATGCCTCAAAATTGTCTTCTCCCTGTTGGCCATCTCTAGCAACCTCTCTAAGTGGATGTTAGCCCTCTCAAGCCAAGATTCCTGATTAGCTTCACCTTCCTCCTTTTGGCAGCTTGGCGGTTTTCTTGTATGTTTTTCAACTCCATAATCATTTGTTGATCCTCAAGTTGCTTGTTTCTTTGCTCCAGGTACTTTATTATCCACTTAGCTCTTTCTAAGTTGAGGGACAAAGCATTGATGTCCGCCTGTTGCTCTTGGATGACCTCTTTGAGTTTTGAGCTTTGTGGGCCCAAATTAGTGTCATCATCCTCAATGAGAATGAAATCCGTCTCTTGCTCACCTGAAGGCCCCTCATCATGTAATGGCCTCTTCCCCTTGTCCTGAACCTACTGTACTGATGAAGGAAGTGAGACCCCTTCCACCCCGGGTGGAGATAGTACTCGCTTTGCTGCTGCGAACAACCGTCTAGTGCCCTTTTGATAGGTGAAAAACACCGACACACTAGTAGTTTGTGTCTCATGACCCTCTTGCTGATGTGAAGGTCCACCTATCTGATGAAAAGCCTCTGGAGGTCCTTGAGGAGCTGTGAAGAACTCATGAGAAATGAAATCCTCCCATGAAATGCCCTGCAAACCAAGCTGATGCATGACCATAATTTTAATGAGAGAAAAATGATATATATTGTTAAACTACTGCTGAGGAGTCTTTTGTTGTACTAGGGTGGTCATCTTCTGAATATTTCGGCACATGAAGTAGGGGAGATTCATCATTCTCACCCTGGTAAAGTGCATCAACAATCTGATATGATAGGCGTATAGGCGAGAAAACTGACCCTCACAACTAAAATATTTCATTATAAGTTTCATCAAAGGAGCATATGAATCTTTCAGGTACCGAAAGGGAAAAACTTTGCTGAGTTGTCTCAAATAACTGGGCTTGATGTATGGTTCATAATGTTCCTGTCAATTTTCTGCCTTTTATTCCATTGCTCTTCAATATTAGGAATGCCGATTGCTAGAGAAATAGACTCCGACGTTAAAGTGAATGTTACACCAGCTAGAGTGGCTTGGCCATTATGTAGATGAAGCACAAACAACCAGGCCAACTCATGATGATACTGGACTCTAGCAACCATCTCACAGAACTCATAACAAGATTGGTGTTGGAAGCATGTGATAGCAAGAGGGTAGGCCTGCAACTTGGCAAGTGTAGTAGGCTCCTTTCGTATATGTTTTCCACCCTTGTGAGGTCTCCTTGGTGCATGTATTTCTGTAGGAGAGTCACTGTGTGCATCTTCATCTCGGTCATATGAAGGACCAGACTCCATGTTTGCTAGTGTGTGAGTTTTCTTGATGAGTATGAAGATTTTAATGGTGTTTTTCATTTTTAGCCACCAAGGGTAAGAATGTATGAGGGACTATGAAGGGAGAGGGTATGAGGGGATTTTGGAATGTTATGACAGGTTTTTTGGGAAATAGAGCATTAGGGAATAATATGTAAGCTTAGGGACAACAATTAGGGTTTGGGGATTTTGTCTTTAGGATTTGGGAAAGTGGGAATTGGGGATAGGGATGAATGATTTTCTTTTTAGGAATATGAGATTTAGGGAATGAGTGGATGAATTTGGAAAATAAATGGAGGAGTCAAAAAGTAAGGGAATGGTGGAGTGGACTTGGCAGCAAAATGAAAAATACAAACCCTAGGCAATGGTTTTTGAGAAATTGCAAGGAAGTAGGGTTTGAGATTTTTCACGCAACCACCATAAATTTTTAAGAAAAATTGTTTCACTAGCAAGGAAAAGGGCTTGACTTACCTGCACACTAGAAGATTTGAGCAATTTTGGCAATTTGATGGAGTTTGTGATGAATTCGGGCTTGGTAGCTCTATGTGCCACGCCACTAACCCAACGCGTTGTGCCTACTGTATTCACCTTGCCAGTATAAATTTAACACTGTGGAGAGTGGCCCAATGTGCTGCACCACTTGTATGCGCCACGCCTCTCACCCAATGCGCCACACCCACAAACTTGCACTATCTTACTTCAATTTTGTTCCCTTTGCTCAACATGGCCTTCACTCTGCTCAATCTATCTTCTTTTAATGAAAATGAGCTTTTGAATTGAGAAAAATGATTTATATACAAGAGCTTTTAATTTTTCATTCACAAAACCCACTTTTATAATGTTTGCATTATAACTTTACTTTTTCCACTCTGGTTTTTGGGCAGTTTACTTTATTTGTACCTTTTAATGAACTGAATGACTTGATTTTTTATTTGTCTTGCAGGGGATGGAGCAGATTTAAGCTTGGCAAGGTGACCAGGGTTGCCACCGAAGTTATTTACGTATGAAAGAACTGAGATTACATGAATTTATACAATAAAAACCTAAAATACTCTATTGAAAAATACATTTCTGAGCAAGTGATTATGAATTTATTGGTACTGGAACTTTATTCAACCTCCTCATGCACTTTTTGACCGTTATTGGACATTTTGAAGACCTTTTTGATGAAACCCTAGACTTAATGAAAGTGAAACCCTAGAAATGACTCTTGTAAATTTAAATACAAAAAGTGACCGTAGATGATCTTGATGAATGGAAATGGGCCAGCAGGTAAAGGACATGAGGGAAAATGTACAACAAGCCACTACCATCAGATGATCCATGCTCCTAATGGAATGCAACTGACTGAGTGAAACACCTAATATGAAATCCAACAAGAAAATTTGATCTCTGACAGAGGGATGAAGATACCGACACTAACAGGATCCTCATGATAAAGCATTTCACCCGACATCAGAAGATTTACGACCTCATGCTTTAGGTGGAAACTATTATAGACATATTTGGGCACTGCAACCCCAACATATATGTCGATAAACCAAGGGCTCTTTAACCCATAGAAGTGTTGTTTCATACCTTAAAAGATCATGGTCAACTGATTACATCATTTCCCAGAAGTTCCACCTGAAAAGCCACTCAGAACTAGCCAAAACTAGACCATACTAACTGTCCTTGGTCAAGGTGCAATGCATACTGACTCCTACACTAGCCAGGTGTGATGCATACTAAAGAGGCCTTCTATGGGGTGCGATGAGCGATAATGGACAAATGTTTGAGGCAGTTTGCTAAGTGGATGCTCATGGAATCTTCTAGAAACTTCCTTTATGACACTTGCCTCTCTAAATTTGCCCAGGGATGAGTAAGAGATCCAAGAAATCTCCAAGTGGAACTAAGAACTATAAGTGGAATGACACTAATCAAAAACCTGGAGCTGACTCACACCTCTACAAACATCTATAAATGGATCCCTCATCTGAGAGATCTAGAGGCTGGAACTTTGTAATTTGTAAAGAAGTGCTGCTAGTTTGTCTTTGAGAAGAAGAATTGTATTGTTGGGTGATCTTGCTTTTCATGAGGTGAAGAGGGCTTTGATGCTGGGAGGATGATGTTAGATCAGAAAGTTGGGTTGTAATCCTCTCTTCTACTATTAATAAAGTTCTTTAAGTTTTCCTCCATATAATCGTGTATTTGTGAATCTTGTTGTTTGTGAATGAAATTATATGGTCAATGTATTTATGATTCTCCATTGTTTATGATATTATAGATCAAGATGCTTTGATGGTGTTTTGTTGCTTTGTCTCTACAGGTATTCTCTAAGGTGGAACAAGTAGGAGAGGAGTTGCAAGCTCTATCAAGGGAGAGAGAAATCAAGCAAGGAGTCAAGTGGAAGATCTAGGTTGGCCCCCTTTGCTTCTCTCTTATCTATCATACATAAAGGAAATCGTAAAGTACTTTGATTTTTTGTTTCTAAGATAACTACCCATCTTAGTGGGACTAGCAGATTGAAAAGACACTAGTTTTCCCAGAAACACTCATAAACAAAATATAATCAAAAGTATGCAATAAGTTGTGAGAATAATTGGTTTGACTAAGCTAGGAGGTGAATTAAGGACCATATAATTACCCAATGATGAGTTTCATCAATTCATTTGGAAGGGAAAACATGATGAGCACATTTTTTCTTGGGCTAGATGGGATATGCTTCCTCTCCTAAAACATGGGGTGGATGGGGGATGAAAAATATTGATATATTTGCAAGTTCCCTCATAACGAAATTGGGATGGAATGTCCTCACCTATAGGAATCTCTGGGTAGAGGTGGTCAGCCAGAAGTATATTTACCCTCTCCATCCCCTTGACTGGATCAGGCTCCCCACTTGAGACAGATCAAATGTATCAACGGTTTGGAGGGTAGTCCTAAACTCACTTGTATATATCAGGGATGGATTGACTTGGAATACTAGCAATGGAAATCTAGTTCGTATTGGGTTGGACCCATGGACTGGTTATGGGAATGTACATCAACTTTCCCAGGACCTGATAGACCATCTCACAACCACATGTTTCTCTACTCTGGGCCATATTTCTGATCAAGGCAACACTAATATCTTCAGATAGGCTTAGAAATCTTCTGACATTCTAGGCATTCCTCACATCTGGAAGGAAACTTGGAAATAATATACAAATTCACTCAGGAATCATGTTAGAATAACCAATGGGGATGATGAGTTTATATGGGCACACTCACTCAATGGGAAATACTCCCCAAATTTTGGCTATCTCCAAGATTAGAAAGCACTTTTTATTGATTTGTGGTGGTCTACTCTGGAAAATGAAGGCACCTCCCCAAGAAAAAATATTCATGTGGTGCATTCTTCGAAATAAGGTTCCTATTGGAGATAATATACAAAATCAATCCTCTCATGGTACATCTTGGTGTGTTCTCTGCAAATAAGAACTAGAATCTATTGACCATATTTTCCTTAAATGTCCTTTTACTATTTCTATTTGGAACAAGGTCGCTCCACTCCTAAAAATACAAACGAGATGGCACGGGGTGAACATCCTAGAGGCATGGCATCTATGGTGGATGAATGTACAATTACATGGGATTTGAAACCTACCTATTATGATATGATAGTGCATATGGATACAATGGAACAAAATCATTTTCACTAACACCACTCCCCACTCACTGCATGTCACAACACATCTCATATCTTTATTTCAAAGCATCTCAAAGGATGACCGTGTTCCCACTATGCACACCATTACAACAAAGACTATTAACTGTGAATATCCATGGGCATACTTTTATGGCTCAGTGCAACATCATGGCTGTGGTGGGGGAATCCTCCTTCATATCACAAATACCCACTTCTATAAGATCCAAATGGATCTAGGGGATGGGAAAAACAACTTTTCCGAACTCATTACCCTATGTCACTTATTATTTTTTGCACTTGTGAAAGCCTGTCATCGTTTACTAATTTTTGGTGATTCACAAATTTTGATAAAATGGTTTAATAAAAACTATGCATGTCACACACACACACTCCGACATATATTGGATGATGCATTGATGCTAAGGATTCATTTTGACTATATTTCTTGTCATCATATATAAAGGGAGCACAACAAAGTTTCTGACCAGCTATCCAAAGAAGCCTCGCTTCAGCCAAGGGGGATCTAGTTGATTAGGGAGAAGCATGATTAGGACTACTACAATTACTACCATGGAACATACATGGATGTACAATAGGACAGGATCTACAAGCCCTCTTTCATGTCATTTATGGTGTTTTTTATATGTCATTAAATTTTGTTTATTGTACATGCCATGACTATATTTTCAGAACATATCATATGGATTTATCTTAAAAGTCTCCCATTTTTTGTGTTGACTCATTTTTGGATAGAAAAACAAATTCTATGGCTCATGACCACTTTTACTGCATATGCTACCAACATCTTCAACATGTAATTTTCAATTATCAATGAAAACTATGATTTTTCCATGGGAAAAAAGAACAAGTAAATAGCAGTATGTAAAGGTTATGTGCAGGTTGAGGGAATAGACTTTGAAGATACATTTTCACCCATCATCATGATGGAAGCCATCGAGATTTTCTTGGAATATGCATGGTTGAGGAAGATAAAGTTGTATCAAAAGGATGTAAAATCAACCTTTCTGAATGGAAATTGGAAGAAGATGTCTATATAGAACAACTTGAGGGATTTCTGCTCACTAACAATAAGGATTATGTTTTCAGGTTGAAGAAGGAATTATATGGTCTCAAATAGGTTCTCAAAGCTTGGTATGCCCATCTTAATAGGTACTTGCAAACACAAGGGTTCAAGAGAGAAAATGTTGATAACAACCTTTATGTAAAGGTTGAACATGACAACTTGACCATCATTGAAGTATACGTGGATGACACTATTTTTGGTAGCGATGACGACAGGTTAAGCAAGAAATTTGCATCAGATATGTAGAATGAGTTTGAGATGTCATTGCTTGGTGAGTTGACTTTATTTTTGGGACTTTAGATATCTCAGCAAGGAAAGGGTACACTCATATGTCAAACCAAGTATATTAAAGAAGTTTTGAGAATATTTTAGATGGAAGACTACAAACTAGTTAGCACCCCAATAGTGATTGGTTGCAAGTTGAGCATGTATGACACATCCAAGGACATATACCAAAGGATATATAGATTGATGATTGGAAGTCTCCTATATGTGACAACTTCTAGACCAGATGTGATGTAGGCAGTTGGAGATGTAACATGCTTCCAAGTAGCACCAAAATAATCCCATGTTGTAGTAGTAAATAGAATCTTTTGATACCTCAAAGGAACAACATATTTTGGCCTATGGTATCCAAAAGGGAATGATTTAACTATCACAATGTAACAAGTTTGGGTTAAAAGTTAATGTAATAAAGTTAATAAAGATGAAATAAGATCAAGGTCATGGGACACATATTCCAATATGAATGTTGGGAGAAACATCCTAGTGGGTGTTCATTTTGGTTTATTATGGCTAAGGAAATTGGAAAAGGCATTGGCAAAGCCTTTGGACAGGAAAAGTGGAATTAATTGGTATTTTATTTATGAAAAGAAAGGAAAATGGGAGAAAAGAGAGGTTAAAGGTCACAAAATTTGCATGAGGAGGAAATTGAAGGGAAATTAGAGGAAATTGGAGGCCTCAATAATAAAAAGGCTTATAAGGATAAGTTTGTAGCTTTTTGTCAGTTCAACTTTCGTTCTTTCTCTATTCTCTCATAGTATTTCACACTTAGAGCGTTCTTGGAGCACTCTAGCATTGATGAAAGAAATAAAGGAAGGAAAAGGAAGGAAAAGGAAAGAAAGGAAAAGAAAGGAAAAGTTGGATCAAGTAGCTTCAAGAGGAATACTTATAGGTAACAAGTTGCATTTTTTATTTTCTAGCTGGTTTGTGAATGCATGGTACATGCATGTGTGTATTTGGTCCTCTTGCTATCATTTCCATGGGTTTTCCCAGGTGTGACAGTGGTTTGAACCTTGCCTTTCTATTTTTGGATAGCCATGGTGTGATGGGGTTCTTTCATTTCGTTCAGCTTTGGATTTCCGAATGGCTTTAGGACTAGGTGAGGTGGTCTCAAGAAAATTCTCAAGGGCCTAGGAATCCCTTGACTAATTTTGGAAGGATTGTAGTAAATCCTAAGGTGGACATAGGAAAATTCCTCAAGGTATGGGTGAAGAAATTCATAAGCATCAAGCTTGTTTTGGGCCTAGTGATCCCTTGACTAGTTTTGGAAGGATTAAGGTAAATCTTGGTAGTGTATGTTCTTTTATTGGGCTTAGTGATCCCTTGACTAGTTTTGGTGGGATTGCGATAAAGCCTAGTTTTTTATGTGCTCCTTGGGCCTAAGAATCCCTTGACTAGTTTTGGCGGGACTGCGGTAAAGTCTACTGGTGGAGGTGGGTTAATATTTGGGAAGCCCTAGTTGTTCTGTTGTGAGTCCCACATTCATGCTTGGAATATGGTGTTGGAAACTAGATCACTACTAAGAGGGGGAGGGGTGAATCACTAGTGAAGGAACTTGAAATTTTTTTCTCCAAATTATTATTCTTTTAAACATGTATAAACTAAAACAAAAAATCATAGATCAGAGCATCAAATATAAAAATGAAACCATGAAAGAAATAAACAAAATGGACAAAGATATTTCTGGTGGAAAACCCTCCCCAGAGAAAAATACCGCCCACTACTGATGTGTTGCTCAAATATTCTATTATGATAAGAAAAATATTTACATAGAGTTACAACTAGTACTATCAAATGGATACTCTTTCTCATTTGCATCTATGCACTACCATCTATTGGAATCCACAACAACTAACAATTCTCACCTAGTTACTCCTAAATTATCAGTCAACTCTACAGACTCCAATATGCTTGAAGCCACCATGATGAATGGGCCTTTCCCAGTTCCTTATGAACTATCCAACCACCATTAGATTGAGAAAATTTTTCACTTATATTGATTTCACTATAGTCCTCTAACTCCAATCCTCTATGTAGTTCTCATTTCATACATTTTCATACCGGAACTGAGAAATACTCAACATGATCACTACGACAACATATCATCAAGGCACACAATCAAAAAACCAAATCCACACCACAAATTGCAACACAATCTCTCCACACTGCACTGCATAAAATAATACGATCAGCATATCAACCAAAACCCTCTCTGTATCAAGTAAAACATCTCTCAAATGATTGCTGCACACAAACAGTAAAATGAAGAATATTCTAGGAGAAAATAGTCTCCAAATACTTCCGCAATCAAACTTTAATCACCTCCTTGCTTGTTGCAAAAAATATTGGCTAAAACATACTTTAGCTAATTGTTGCAACACCTGTAAACTAATTTAGAAAATATGCGTCACACAACCCTCACATAACTTTCACACTCTTATCCACTCTCACACTCACTCAACACATCAAAAGAATCAACCGTACTATCATTGAGCTTTCTCCAATATATGGATGAACTAAGGTGCTCAACTCAATAATTACCAAGAACTACTAGGCTCCACAAACTCGGTTTATATTCTTGATTTGATTCAGATTCAACTTATTGACTTGATCAAGAAACTCTCTCCACTACTTGATGGATATTATCAAGTTTAGCCAACTTCTAGAAGCTCCATTACATTTTCCGACCATATACTAATTTTTTTTTATCAAGAACATCGCCACAATACAAAAAATAGCTGAAATGCATGAGGAATGCAGAGAAATTTACATGAAAAATCTCATTTTCATGCACAACACTGGCTAAACTCAATTGTAGTTGTTCAATCACACACAGGCTTGTCTCCCAACAATTGGAAGCTTTTAGTCACTCTCATGACCCATCATCCATGCGACTCGGGGAAAGTATGGAAGAAAAATCAATCAAAGCATTTCAAAGCTCTGCGAAACTTTAGGGTCACTTTCATAAACTTCTGAACACACCTCCAAGCCTCTATGAAAAGTATGCAACTGATGACATAGTCTAAGAACCTCTGCAATAAATCAATGACATGTAGATCCTAGTCTTCCAAACTCGTCATCAATACCAACACCTTTAGCTCCTCAAGTAGCAATGGAAACTTGTCCAAACACCTCTAGCACCTGTAGCAACATCTCTAGCACTTGTAGCAACATATCCAACACCTGCAACAACAACATCAAGTCATCTAAATTCTTCCAACACCAGTAGCAATATATCCAATGATTTCAACACATATAGAATCATATGCAACACCTATTGCAGCAATCCAACCATGTGTAACAAAAATATCTTCAACATATGTAGCAACAACATCAACCTATGAAAGGAAATCATACAATGCCTTGCAACCATCTCTTCTCAGCCTCCAAATTCATGTTTAAATCAATGCCACCCTATAGGACCACCAGTCCAAACACTCATCACACATCATTAGGAGGACTAATTATCATCAGGTAGACACAAGGCATATGATGAACAACACCAAGACCCTGTTGACATCAATGCCAAAACTATAATGCCAACAAGCTCCCCCTTTGGCATTGATTTCAACCTCAATCCAACATCTGAGGCTGATCTCCATACACTCTCCAACATTGAAGTTGCAACTCTAAAGTTGATCTCTATCCATCCAAATTATCTCCCCTTTTGACATCAATGACAATGGGCATAACCAACACTGAAGACAAAGCCAATAATGTGCCAAATGGGAGAAGTGTTCCCCTTGTCATACTCAACACCATGCAGATTCAAACCAAGATGTATCTTATACAAGATAAACATGTGAAACTAGGAAACTAGTTGTAAGCAAGTCTATAGCAAATGCCATGTAATCTCTGAAAAATGAACATGCTCCCTCTAAGCATGTAATGGAACTGAAAACACTCTCTCTTTGATCCTGTAGTAACAGATCCTCTTAACTCTACTCTAAATGACTTTGAGAAATGATATACAATTAAGTACAATACATATACAATTATTCATGGAGAAAATTCATGGTTGTGACAAGAACATAGGACTGGCATATGAATCCTCTACAACTATCATCAACCAAGACTTCTATGGACCCAAGTTTACATCATGCATCCATTGTAGTGGGCCTACATCAATATTGTAGTGGGCCTACATCAATGATATACACACTAATACATGACTGGGACTTCCATTGACCCATACATAGCTAATGATAATACATACTAGACACCATGAGTCTCTCCATGAGCAATGTTCCCAAAATATGACACAATGATAATACATGGCTTTTACAATTTCACACAAAGTTTCTCTCCTTTATGCATCCCAAAATAATGATATAACATAAGTACATGGCATCAATGAGCATCAAAATATTATCCATATATCATTTTCAAATAGAGGTACTGACAACATCATATGCTAGTGCATGGTCACTCATCACCTTAGCCCTCACCATCCCAACAATGAAGATATTTCAACAAGATAAAAAAACTACTAGTAACCACCACCATGCTCCACATGTGCATGAACAAAAAAATCAATTGATAACATCATCATAGCAATATGTTATGGAAGCAACAACAAATACATCCTCATCATCACAAAGCATCCATGAGGCTCATCAATATAGTAGCATCAACATAAGTTGTCAGCAACAAATGAAGAAGAAAAAACAACATCACTAGCATCATATAAGTCAATATGCATTCTATCCAATAAGCTTTAATATAAGATTTAGAAATATAGCACCGTCAATAACATAAGCTCATCATCTCCTCAACATAGGTGATCAATGAGGCACAAGCAACAAATCATAACTATAGATTAACAACAACAACATAAGATCCAATAATAAAGTATTGTGAGAAGCACATAATTTCATCTCGCCCATAAATTCACAATATCTCATCATCATCATGCATCGAAACATCATGAGTAGAAACAACCATCCTCCTCATATCTCATCCATCCAAAAACACATGAATGACAACATGATACATCTAGTAATAGAAGATATAAGCGATAATATGTCAACACATAAACTATTCTCAACGGAAGAAACATCAAAACTAACTCAAACCACTACTAAGCATATGCACTACATGCTCCTACATAGGAACAAAATGCTAACCATCCACAATTCTATTAGAAAGCAACAACGCTTCCCCTAAATGTTGTTGGCGTTGATGTCTGCTACAGTGTTGCAGATGTGGTTGATTGTCATTGATTTCAACCTAGTTGCTTGGGCTACAGATGTGTTGGCTATGCATGAGTATAGGTGGCTTTAGGTGGTTTGTGTATGGATGAGTTGCATATGGTCTTTAGCATGTCTACTAGCTTGGACTAGCTTGGAGGATGGATGATGGTGTGTTGCACTAGATTGGAGATCTTTCCATGATGATGGTATTCATGATCATGTTGCTGTATACCAAGGTTGTTGGCTGCTACATCAGTCAGAGGTGAGGAGCCTTGATGATTATGTCTCCTTCATCTCTTTGTTCTCCATGTTCTAGATTAGGTCTACATGTTGATGATGTTATGTTTTGGGTGTGGATAGGATTTACAATGTGTTTGTGGATGCTTCATATGTTTGTGCAGGTCTTGGAGGATGTCTGAGAGGTATTGGAATTGCATACTAATGGTAAGGATGTTGCAGAGAAGTTTGATGGCCCAGTTGTTTAGTATGGTGTTTGGATACAAATGACATATTTGGATTAGATTTTATGGGAAAATGAAGATGAATATAAAAATGATGAGACATGGGTTTTCTGTAGAATGGACTAAATTAGGTTCTCTATGAACCATTTTTCAAAATTCAGTCCAGATTGAGAGAAAAGGAAGGTTATTCACTTGGAAGCAAGCAAAGAGACTTGTGGGAGCGACTGTGGATGCTGGCACTGTGTGTCATGAGAGTGGCTATAGCTCCAAGAAGCCATAGTCACATGCATGATAGTGTTAAGGGAGCGACTATAGATTTTGAAGATATTTGTTGCACACTGCTGGTGTTGTTCAACCTATTTTGGTGTTGTGGGGATGTTTTTGATTAGGAATTTTCTACATATGGTCAGAAAACGCTTGTGGGTCCTCTAGAAGCTGATCAAGGTTGAAGATATCGAAGGGCTAGTTTATTTAGTGATTGATTTGGTTAATATTCCTTGTTCAACCAAATCTGAAGTGTGTGAAAGCATTTTTTGAGTCTTGCATAACCTGTAGTATTAACTAAGTGACTCAACTTAGAAAAATGATAAATAGAAGAAGGCATTGTCTATTGGGTTGGCTCTTGTGAGAGTGTGATGTTATGCCATTGTGAAGGCATTGTGAGTGAGTAGAGTAAGCAAAAAATGCTCACATATTTTATGCATAGATATATTAGAGTTTTGTGAGTAGAATTCAATGTTAGAATTAACTAGAAGATGTAGAATTTATGTGTTTTTTGTATAGAAATTTGGGGGCTTTGTTGTGTGTTTGAGAGTGATGTTTTGGTGTCTTCAGTAGTGAAAAATTCTCTTCACTAGATCATATTTTTTTTATCTAGATTTGCGAGCATAATGTTGTTGGGTTTCCCATGTTGAGCAAATGAACCCAGTGTGAAATATTGTGAAACGTGGTTGGCATGGAGGAAGTGAAGGAACGTTGAGGTTTCAGAAGAGATAATAATTTTGTTGTTCAGAGTAGGAAAATATTTCTCTATCCAATAGCAGTTGGAGAGTCCAATTGGAGTGGGGTGGGGATCGTTGTTCATGGGAGCTTCCAACGAATGGTGGTTTGTAGATCCATAAGAGATTTTTTTTTATGAAATGATAGATGCCAACATATTGCAGTAGAGGCCAAGTCTTCTAACTTATGGTTGTAAGATGATCCATGCATATTTGTTCAACATATTAATAGAATATTTGAGCAGTGCAACAATAGCAGGGTGGTTTTCTCCCAAAAGGGTTTCCACCAGAAATATCAGTGTTCTTATGTGTGTTGATATTTCTCATAGTGATTTATTGTGTTGTTATAATTTTAATTTATTGTTGCATATATGTTTGATGAACTAATGGTGTGGATGTGCATGGATAATATATATTGAGACAAATTTTAAATTGGTGAATTTTTTTTAAAGGCCATCACTACTAGTTCACCCTCCCTCTTAGTAGTGAATATATTTCCAGCAATTGGTATCAGAGCCAGTGCTCTTCAGTGAAGCTTGATCTCTTGGAGAGTAGGTCATGGATCATGGCCAAAATCAAAAGGAGGATGTCTCAACAGGAACAAATTTTGAAGAAGTAAGAAGATCGATCCATTGCAAAGGAAGCAACAATTTCTAAAAATTCGGCCAAAGATATTGTATCACGAGGTAATATGTTGGGTGCTTTTTTGAATTATAATTTTGATGATTCTTTTGGGTTTGATAGTGATGATGAGAAGGATTTTACTCACATTAAGGCTGAATATGAATCTGGAATTATTGTTATCAAGGAATTAGCTGCTAAAGTAGATAAGCTAACAACTGCATGTAGGGATCATAATAAATTGTTGTAGATTTGTGATGAGAAGGAGAAAATCTCAAGGAGGAGCTCACTACCTTCATAACATAATTAGAGGATTAAAAAATAAATCAAGATGTAATATGAAAAAAGAGAAGAAATATTATGTAGAAGCATTGGAAAATGTCGTAGATAAATTGCGGAAGAAAGTTGCAGAAAAGGATCAGAAACTTGAAGAGGTTAAGAGAAACATCGTAGTGAACAAATCTAGCTCAATCCTGCAAAGAAGAGATGTAATTTCGGGGGTAGAAAAAATTAACAAGATAGATCCAAATAAACCTACAACAAATATTGTGAGTAGCGAGGAGAAAGTTGGAAAGAAGAGGCAACAATTTCATCAGTAATAGAGAAGATATTTGAAAGGAGCTTCCATTCCAAGAACATAATATGTTTCTAGAATTGATAGAATCATAATTCAAAGGAGAAATCAAAACTCATTTGCTCCATTCATGAACAAAATCGAGTGTTTTCATTGTCATCCGTTTGGACATAAAGTAAGTTATTGTAGAAGCAATTTGGATACATGCACGTAGCAATATGTATAACAAAGAATGAGGTCTCCCTTCGGGTATAAAAGTCCTTTTAATGGTTTATGTTATGCTTGTAACCTATTTGGGCATAACGCCATTGATTGTAGGTCTAGTATGAGAAGTTGGAAATCTAGCATGATGACCAAAAGATCAAATCCTTTGGCTTCTTATCTTGGTCATGTAGAACGTTTTATGTGTCACAAATTTGGACACATGGCCAAGGATTTCTTGATGCCTAGATCGATGAGACTTTTAGTACAAGAGTAGCAACCCAAGATATATTCACAACATAGAATTCAAACAAGAGCTATGTAGAATAATAAGGAGGAGAAGTTAGGAAGGTGTAGTATTTCTCCTTTCTCAAGTGATGAGGATGAAAAATGGTATATTGATAGCAGATGTTCTCATCATATGTGAGGAGATAGAAGAAAAAATCACTTCCTGAAGGAATTAGAGTTGGTCATGTTATTTTTGAAGGAAGTGAACCAACAAGAGTATTCGGTAGTGGCAAGGCCAACCTTGGTGAAAAGAGGACCAATGCTAAAGATGTATTGCTCATTAAAGGCCTAAATAACAATATACTAAGTGTGAGCCAAATGGTTGATAGAGGTAAGGAAGAGGTCTTCAACTCCAAAGATTGCTTCATTAGGGAAGAAGGATCAAAGAGGGTAATTGCAAGAGGATTCAAGACCCAAGACAATGTGTATGTGTTGAAGGGTAGAGCGTTAGGCCCTTATAATACTAGTGTAACCCCTTATTGTTATTAGTACAACCCCTAATTATATTGATGTACCCATGTAGTTCCCATATTGTTACTATTGTGCCCCATAGAAGCCCACTATTGTTCTAATTGTGCCCTTACATTATTATTGTTATGTCGGCTCTGATTATATTATGACCCCTTAGACTCCTATATATAGAAAGGAGGTCTTTTCATTTGTATCATCCAAGAATTGTTAATTTATGTAATGTTAAGGAGGTTTCCCCCTCGAGGAGGCTAAATTCTAAGGCATTGATCTATCTTTTCTATCTTTTCTTGAGCTGGTTTCATAACATAGAGTGAAGAGTAAGAAGAGACCAAGAGAGTACTCTTCTTCATCATTAGATTCTAAGTAGAAGAGATCAACACATATTGCAGTTTGCTCTTGCATGATATATCCTTTAGACTGCAAAATGGATGTGAAGCCTTTATAAGCTTAGGGGGAGTATATGGCATTTCTTTTTCTGCATGAATTTAGTTTGTGTTGTGATGGTTATCTCTTTGATTATGTTTATTTGATGATGATGGATTCTATTTTTGCTATTGATGTTTTTTCTGAGGAGTGATCAGGAGGGAAAATGACACAAGTTCAAGGGGAGCACTTTATATCCCTCCATGGCTCCTTGGTGGAGTTGTACATGCTTCCCATTCTTATGTGTTGTAGATGTTTATATTTTGATTATACATGTGGTTGTGCCATGGAGATTAGTAGATGATCGTAGTACCATGATGGTGGATGATATTTATAGTTTCTCATATGATGTTGTTGCTATCTTTGTCTAGTTGTTGCTATTAGTGCATGCTTATTCATGCTCCATATGTTGCTTATTGTTACTGATATATATATAATCATGAAGAGATGATGTATTGGATTGAATGATGTGATATGTTACTACTGCTGGATTATTTGTTTAAAGCCGATCATATGATCCATGTACTTGTATCATGACATAGTTTTAGACATGAATTTATGTGAGAGATATTATTAAAGCCATGTTTAGCATATGATGTATATTGAGTCATGAGATTTAGTCATGTTATATGGGTTGTTAATAATGTCAGTACATCCATACTTTTCATGTATTATTCTTGTACACTCTCATACTTATCATGGAGAGGATTTCTACAGTCATGCATGTATTGAGAGAGAGCCATGTGAGTCATGTTCAGCCATATATGGGCTTATTGATGTACTTGTTCAGTCATGTATTATCATTCTTGTAGTCATGTAATATGCCTTTTAGGTTATGCATATTTTTTCATATCATTGAATCATAGTCTTGGAGAAGCCTTTGGCATGTGGCAAGGAGACATTGACAACTATGTATATTAGTGCACATTCTACCTTGGAGATGATTGCATTCAGTGGAGTATGTATGGTCATATTGTTGTGACCAGCCATCATGAAGTTGTTGCTACCGTGTCTACCTCATAGCAATGCTACATTGATGCAAATATGTATCTGATTTCTATTGCTAGTGATGTTGATGGGGAGAGTGCTGCTGGAGAATATGTGGTGGAGATGATGTATTTGTTGTTGTTTTCTATGAAATGTATTATGTTATCATTTATTTAGGGGGAGAGTATTTGTTTTGGTGTTTGCTGCTGCTGAGTGAGAGTTGATTAATGTTTCTACTAGTATGTTGAGGATTTGACATAACTTGTGTCCAGGGGGAGTTTAGTGCACATATCTTCCAGGGAAAGTGTTTTTGTATGCCTTCCTTGCACTCCATTGTTTGTCACTTGCATATGTTTTTTTTGATGGAGCACCTTGCATGAGGAGGTGTTTATAGGATTCATCTTTGACGTGTTTTGTTGTTTGGCATTGTAGTCAAAGGGGGAGAATGTGAGGATGATCAGATGTTTGTTTCAGCTGGGGGGCTAACATCAATGCCAAAGGGGGAGATTGTTGGAATTGATGTGTGTTGCAATGTTGGAGATGTGTGATTAATTTTCATTGATGTCAACCTAGTTGCTTTGGTTGTAGATGTGTTGAATATGCATGAGTATAGGCGGCTGCAGGTGGTGTGTGTATGGATGAGTTGCAAATATTCTTTATCATGTCTAATAGCTTGGACTATCTTGGATGATGGATGATGGTGTGTTGCACTAGGCTGGAGGTCTTCCCATGATGATGGTATTCATGATCATGTTGTTGCATACTGAGGTTGTTGGATGCTACAACAGTTAGAGGTGAGGAGCCTTCATGATTATGTCTACTTGGTCTCCTTAGTATACATGTTTCAGATTAGGTATACATTTTTAAGATGTTAAGTTTTTGGCTTGGAGAGGATCTGCAATGTGTTTGTGGATGATTCAAATGTTTGTGCAGGTCGTGGAGGATGTTTGAGAGGTATTGGAGTTGCATACTGATGGCAGGGATGTTGCAAAGAAGTTTGAAGGCCCAATTGTTTAGTATGGTGTTTAGATAGAAGCGACAATATAGGACAATCTGGAAAAATGATGATGAATCTAAAAATTTTGAGACATGGAATTTGTGTAGAATGAACCAAATTAGTTTCTTCATGAGCTATTTTTCAAAATTTGGTCCAAATTGAGAGAAAAGGAAGGTTCTCCGCCCAGACGCATGCATAGAGGCTTGTGGGAGTGACTTTGGACACTGGAACAATGTGTCATGAGAGCAAATATAGCCCCAAGAAGCTATAGTCACATGTAGGAAAATGCTAAGGGAGCGATTATGGGTTTGGAAGATATTTTCTTTGCATTCCTCGCACTACTCAACCTAGTTTGGTGTTGTGGCGATGTTTTTGATCAGGAATTTTTGACATATGGTCAGAAATAGTTTGTGGGCCCTCTAAAAGCTAACCAAGGTTGAATATATCAAAGGGCTAGTTGATTTGATGATTAGTTTGGTAAATATTCCTTCCTCAACCAAATCCAAAGCATGTGAAAGCATTTTTTGGGCTTCCATAACCTATAGTATTAACTAAGTGACTCAACTAAGAAAAATGATAAATAGAAGAAGGCATTGAGTCTATTTGGTTGGCTCTTGTGAGAGTGTGAGGTTATGACATTATGAAGTCATTGTGATTGAGTATAGTATGCAACAACTACTCACATATTTTACGTAGAGATATATCATAGTTTTGTGAGTAGAATTTAGTGCTAGATTTAAGTAGAAGATGCATAATTTGTGTGTTGCTTGTCGCAGAAATCTGGGGGCTTTGTTGTGTGTTTGAGAGTGATGTTTGGGTGTGTTCAGTAGTGAAGAATTATCTTCACCAAATCAGATTTGTGAGTATAATGTTTTTGGGTTTCTCATATTGAGAAAATGAACTAAGTGTGAAATATTGTCATACGTGGTTCGCATGGAGAAAGTGAAGGCATGTTGAGGCTTTAGAAGAGACAATAATTTGGCTATTTAGGGTAGGAAGAGATTTCACTGTCCAATAGGAGTTGGAGAGTCCCATTGTATTGGGGTGAGGAACATTGGTTGTGGGAGGTTCCAATGGATTGTGGTCTGTAGATCCACAAGAGGAAAAAAATTCTAAAATGATAGATGATGATGCCATGTGATCTAACATGTGTTTAATGCAAATTATTGATGAATTTCGAGGTCAAAGTCAAGGATCCAATGGACAAATGGAAGCAATAAATTGAAGTGGACAAAGGAGAGTACTTATAGGAGGGAATCCTCCTCGCTTATTACTCCTCACTTCGAATTCCCCTTCATTCAGCTCGGAGTACAAGCAGTCGAATCATGCACTAGAAGGCAACCGAGCAAGTGGAGGATGACTGATGATTATCTCAAGTTTTGGGATCCAAGCCTCCCTGATTTTAAGGAAGATGTTGGTAGCTTCATTTGTCTAAGTAGAGAGCCTAGGGCCTCACTAAGGTCGAATTTTTGTTGGATTTTTTCTTATGTAAACTCTGCTCCAACTTCGAGCTTATTATTTTGTGACAATTTCATGTAATCTTGCTATTGTTTTGGAAATAAAGATGGAATCCTTTTTGAGCTAGCATTGAGTTACCTCAGAGGGCTGAAGCTCTTTTGTTAGGGACCAATCCAAGTAGCCCAGCTCCTCTTTACTTGTATTTGTATGTTTTATTCCAATTTGTAGATTAGGTAGCTATTAGATGTATTTCTTTTATGGTTAAGAATAGGTTGATTTTGATGATTCAGTAGTTTGCTTCCATTTGTGCTTTCTATAGCAAGTTAAGCAGTGATAAAGAGAAGATTCAAAATGATAGAAAAAATTCCTTGGCCTCTCTTCCCCCCTTTGGGACCATGATTTGAGGCAAAGACCCTCTTGCTGCCCCAAAAACACAGATTTTCCTCCTTCATAAGACTTCTAGTGTTTGTAGCTTTTTAGTAGGTTAATAGTCCATTTTTGCTTTGCTTCAGATCTTATTTATCATGCTCACTTCTTTATTTGCAATATTCTTCTTTCATGCTTTCCTTTCTTGCAACATTTCTCAGCATTTCCTTTCATAGATCATAGTGTAGACCATTTCTATGAAAAACTCTGTTTTCCTAAATGCACTCATTTCACTTGTTGCTTGATTCCCTTGGTTGGATGTTAGTTTTTATGCAGTAGATCTCTTCTTGCAATAGGAAATATTATCAGCCATCCCATCCTCCATCTGATCCATGCCCTATAGGTCGCCCAAGTCTCACCCTAATTCTGCCTTAGTTTCCTGCATTTTCCATAGAACTTGTTCCTCTCTCCTTGAGCAAACTCAATCATCTTCCTCTCTCCCGGTGATTCATGGTAGATCTCAGACACCCTAACACCTCATTCCAACCTTCATCCACCTTTTCCACCCACTCTCACACCCTCAAAATAGTGAAAATTTCTCTCGGCCTCCTCCTGTAGGCCTCCTGTAGTTGCCTTGTTTTCCTCCTGTAGATTTCCTATGTCCTCCTGTAGATTTTCCTGTAGGCTTTCTTTTGAAGGATGAGTGTGGGAAAGGCCTCCAGAAGCCACCTGAGACCTCCAAGGACCCATCCACACCATCCTACATCCTCTCAAGCCCCAAAACCACCCTCCAACGCCACTTATTCATTGCCACATTTACACACAATAAATTACATGCATATCAAATTCACAAATACCAAAAAATCCAAAAAGATGTTTTTTTGCTTATTTACTTCTAGAAATAGCTTATTTATATGTCGTTTACTTCCTTTAGTAGGTAATGGAATTCCTTTCATGGTTTTCATAGTGCTTTCTGCAAAAGTAGGATTAGTTGGTTAATTAGGGTTTGCTAGGTTTTCTTTACATTTAAGTCTTTCTCCTTTCTGCAGTTAGAGTAGCATCTGTAGAGTAATCTTTCTCTCCTTTCATCACATATAGAGCGTCTTCTAGAATCTGTAGAAGTTGGCTTGAGCTCCTAGTGATCTTGCGCCGGCTGACCAAGTGACGACCTACAGTAAGAACTAGTACTTGTGCATACAACACCGACGCTTCCAAGTTTGTTATGAACTACCGGGTTGATAAGAGTAAAGTAGGCAACCTAGGAGTTACAACATTATTGCTGCAATACTGGTGCTCACCAATAGATGCCACCATATTGTAGTAGAGACCAAGTATTATGGATTATGGCTGTAAGATAATCCATGTATATTTGTTCAATAGATTAATAGAATATTTGAGTAGTGCAGTAGAAGCAGGGTGTTTTTCTCCCGAAAGGGTTTCCATGAGAAATATCAATGTTCTTATGTGTGCATGATTGTTATGCATGTCAATATTTCTCATAATGATTTTTTATGTTGTTATAATTTTATTTTATTGTTGCATATATGTTTGATGAACTAATGGTGTGGTTATGCATGGATAATATATATTGAGACAAAGTTTAAATTGGTGAAAATTGTTTAAAGGCCATCACTACAGATTCACCCCACCCTCTTAGTAGTGAATATATTTCCAACAAATGTATGATCCTCCATCACACCTTAGCATGCAGCTTCTCCAAAAACCATTAGTGACAAGAATAACTAATCCAACAAAATAACAAAGTATAATAAGAATTATTAGAAATATAAATAACACTTCAAACCTCATGAACTCCTGCTAAACATATGCATCACTAAATATGTATATTTGTCTTAACTAACACTATTATTTATGGTTGCACAGTTAAGGACTTGCCTGCAATGCAAACTACAAACATATTCTTCCCCTCAGACCATGCAAGCCTTAGTTTTTTATGGGAGTTCCTTCTTTCTCTTTTCTCCTCCAAAATTTCATCTATTGATCCTTATTCTGCTTGTCCAGTTGGCCTTGTATATTCTCCTCCCTCTGATTGGATCTCCCATAACACATGGGAAACTTGTAATCCTTGGCCTTATGTCCAATATTGTCACACACAAAACATCTTATGTAACCAAGGAACTGAGGAATATGTTCATATCTTCTGTTGATCTGATTTTTATTCCTTGCATGTGCCTTGTAGGCAATAGTCCTATGGCCAAAATCATTGTATGAGGAATAATAACCATAAAAATGACTATTATACCTAATGGATGGAGATCTTTATTGGATGCATGCTTGAGGTTGTATCTCCTTTTGCTAATCCTTTTGGTGAGAATAATTGATCTCTTTGTTACTACAAATTTCTTCTATATGTCCACGTACTCCATAGTTGTAACATTTTCCAAACATATTCTTCTTCTATGGCATCCTTCTCTTATTTTTGTGCTTCTTACATGACTAGTGATATTTTTTAATGTTTCTCCATTTTCTTGCTAACACTAGTTGCTTCAATGTTTTCATTTTTGATTATTTATGTTTGAGCACTATATTTGAAACTTTCTAATTCCTTCTTAGCATAAATTTCTTTAGCCTTCGATTTTTGGACCTCATCCTCTAGCTCCTTATACTTCTTCCTCTTTCCATTTTCATTGTTTCATCCCCCTTCTAGTTGAGTTATCAGATCTCAAATTTGTTCTTTGAATGCATACTCCTGCTCGTCAAAAAATTGTAATAATATTCTTTGATCTTTATTTTCAACAATGAGCCTTTAAATCTATGCTTCTAGTGCCATTATCTTGGATTTCTCTTCAACTTTTCTATTGATCTCTTTTTTCTCTCTCTCAAGATTGATGCTTGATCTATCACTTCTATCACTGGGAATTTCATCTTCTTCTTCTGAGTGATTGGTACTTCCATATTCTTCTTGTGAGGAGGCTTGATTTACCACTGCAATATGTGTTGAATCCTTTCCATTTTTATCCATCTCTAAAATCTACAATTTTCCTCCAAGATACAAACTTTGCAACCAGTCCAACGTCTCTTTTGCAGTCTCACAAAAGGAATGTTAGATTTCGAAATCGCATTCAAAACAATCCCTTTAGCTTTATCATTAAATTAATCTCTAACTCCATATTCTACTGATAGAAAAACATTTTCATCAAGAGATAGAAAATATGAATCGAATTTCATCCTCCAAGTTGCAAATTTAACTTTATGAAGTAATGAAATTCCTTGTTGATCCATTTCAAAACATTTGCAAAAATTCTGTCGAAATCCCAGATCCACTCTCTAGTGATCAAGCTGTTATGGAGAGCCCTGCTCTAATACGAATTGTTGGAAACTAGATCATTACTGGCAAGGTGAATCATTACTGAAGGAACTTGGATGATGATGGAGAGAAGGGAATATTGCAGGGTAAGAAGAATCGTACATCAGTGAGAATGGTTACAACTATGTAGGAAAAGCGCAGCTGTAGGAAAGGGTGTGTATTGTTCATAGTGCATGTTTCTAGTAATAAATGTAAGGATGTTAAGGATGAAAAATCCTTGAATATGTATCCATTTTTACAAGAACTTAGGATGTATTTCCAGTAGAGGTTTCATATTTTTCACCTAAAAATGAAGTGGACTTTTCTATTGAGATGGTAGTAGAAGCAATAATAACATCAAAGGAACCTTACAGGATGAGTTCTCCAAAGTTAGTGGAACTGAAGTTGCAGTTGAAGGAAATGATTGAAAAGGTATACATTAGTCCAAGTGTATCAATGTGGGGTGCACTAGTATTGTTTGTGAAGAAGGATGGTACTCTCAGTTCTGTATTGATTACAGGTAGTTGAAAAAAGTAACCATCAAGAATAGGCACCCTTTTCCAAGGATAGATGACTTGTTTAACCAGTTGAAGGGAGGAGCAGTGTTCTATAATATCAATTTGAGATTAGGATCGTTGGGAACATTTGAGCACTACTAAGAGAGGGGGGGGGGGGGGGGGGGGGGGGTGAATGAGTAGTGTGATCTTCTTAATGAATTTACCAATTTAAACTTCTTACTTCTCAACTGAATCACACACTTGTTATTGCAGCAACTCACAAGATGTTAGTAGCGTATGAGTAAAAAATAAACATGTAAACATATAAGAAACTTAGAATAAAATTTAACCATCAAAGCACAACCATAAAAATCATCATCACACATGAGACACACAAGATTTCTAGTGGATACCCTTTTGAGAGAAAAACCACCCTTTTTGTTGCTGCTCTGCTTTGAATTTATATTATGTCGAGAAATTTGTATTTTACATAGTTAGTTGACTTTGATTAGCCTAGACACTCGACCTCACATACAATAGGCCAACACCAATCATCTAGGAGACTTGATTCCACCGATTAGCTCAGAAGACTCTGTTCTCACATAGATATATGGACTACCATTCGCTAAAGGCCACCACAATCAATGATCCTCGCCCAACATTGATTGGATGGAGAAAATGTTCCTTTCACTGAAGCTTCAATATCACTACTCCTCTCTCATGAAATTATTGCTCCTTAATACTATGTGAAACTCATTTCATCTATTTTCAAGATGGATCCGAGATGCTTTGCTCAACAAGAATTTAGCTTTGAAATCATACTCTCAGCAACACGTCTCTAAATCATAGTCAGAAACACTACCAACGATGTTCTCCCAATACAAGAAAAATAGTGACTCATATCCATGCATCAAAATTATGACTATCCAACAACATAGTCTTGACTCCAATCCTCCAAAAAAAAACCTTTGCGACATCAAACATAAGTTGAAATGAATATTGATACACTTCTTCAAAATTATTTTACAACATCGGCATTACCCTCACACACTAAAGAATCTATCCTCATAGGTAGGTTTGAAACCTATTTCCTCTATGAAACCTTCTATAACTTACTCTTACACATAACCAACCATCACAAAACTCCAAAAACAATTATATAAAACATGGAGGGTGAACTTGACCTTTCGATGGGATAAAAGGTGCACAAATTGGACGAAATCAATCCACTAACAACACTACTTGTGCACTAAAGGTGTTCACATCATTGGAGAACCTTTTCAAACCATTCAAATCCTTTGTAACTTATTCTATAAGCCTATAAAAATTTCCATACCAGTTTATTTATTTATTTATTTTTATTTTTATTTTTATTTATTTATTTATTTATTTTATTTATTTATTTTTTTTTTTCTGATTTGCGCGAGGAATATAGATGATTTTTTGTGAAAAATATCAGTAGCATGCACAACACTAGCTAAACATGACCATAGACCTTTATTCACATGCACATGCTTGTCTCCTAATGACTAGATCCTTTCAGTCACATGCATAAGCCTATCTCCATGTAGCTCAGGTAGAGCATAAGGAACATTAATGAACACTCAACTCAAACCCTCTCCCACTTATTGGATCCGCTTCTTCATCTCTTGTACATACCTCCAAACCTCTATCACAGCCTTTGACACATCCACAAATGGATGAAACTAGTCTCCCAGGTGTCACTTCCAGGTTAACCTAAAAGGCTAACAAACAAGGTTGGAAAAAGTGACAACACGTCCTCCATTCTCCAACAAACATCCACATAAGATGCAACAAATCTAAAAAAACCCAACACCTCTATAAAATCATCATCAATCCAATACACCGTTGCTACAATTCATATCCATGAGCATAAGCATGAATACCTCGTATGTCAACTCATCAAGTGTGACAACTCCATCCATGAACACCATTCGACCACAAGCTACATCATCGAGATTGACATCATACAATTGACATCAATACCAACAGAATCATCCCAATGCCAACTCAACTAGGTGAAACCATGCTACAAGGAATACATCTAAACATAATCTAGTCTACATAGGGTTGACATTAATTCCATCATGAGCTAGCTTCCACCATGAACCAATGTCAACATCAACTAGCTGGAACCATGCACACCATAATGACAATAATCTCCCTCTTTGGCATTGATGGAAACCTGTTAAAATTGGCAACTAGGGCCAACTTCCACATTATGACATCTCATATGATGGAGATGATTATTGCATTTGATTCCTCTTTTGAAGAGGTACAATTTTGATATAAATATGATGTTATGCAACCATCTCACAAAATAGAAGAATAAATAGATCAATGACTTCAAAATTAGCCTCTTCGAGTAGGAAGACTCCTTTACATTACACAAATTAATAATTCTTGGATGATACAAATGATAAGACCTCCTTTCTATATATAAGAGTCTAAAGGGTCACAATATAATCAGATCCTACATATCAATAATATTGTAAGGGAATGATAATAACAATAGTGGGATTCTATGGGACACAATAATAACAATATGGGGACTACACTGGCACGAAAATCCAATAAGGGGGTTGTACTAATAACAATAAGGGGCTACACTAGTATTATAGGGACCTAACATGCCCCTCTCCTTCAAAAAAAGTGTTTTCCTCCACGCTTGAGTAGTTCTGGATTCTTCTGTATAAAATTGTCATCCTCACATGTGGAATCTTTAGCGGGTAATTTCTTCCACTTGATGAGATACTTTGAAATTGATTGATTTCGTAGCTATCAGGTTCTTGATTCCATGACTAATTCAAGTTCTAATATGATTTTTCCTTCCTCGTCAAGTTCCAAAAATATTGTTTGAATTGGGAGCTTGTAACCTCTAACCTTCTTTAAGCATGAAACATGGAAAACTCGATGCACTTGGGAAGATGGAGGAAGCTCTAATTTGTATGCCATAGTACCAATATTTTGCAACACCTTGTAAGGACCATAGTACTTTGGTGATAATTTAGTATCCTTCTTAGCTTGCTTTAGGGACATTTGTTTGTATGGTTGTATCCATAAAAATACCCAGATGCCTACATTAAAACTTCTTTCATTGTGATGTTGATCTGCATGTTGTTTCATTCGATTATGTTCCAAAGTGAGGTTATCCTTTAAGAGTTGGAGAGCTTGTGTTTGATTTTTGATGTGATCCTCCACTTCTTGAACCTTATAATTTTCTCTTAAAGATGATGTGATGGATGATGGACAATATAGATAAAGTGCCAATGCATTACAATATATGGTTGGATTCATTTCTTCTTTATCTGGGGTTGGTTCCTCGTGTATATTCTCTTCTTTTGATGTTTCTTGATCCTTTTATTCCTTCTCTTCAAAATATATGTAAAATAATTTCTTCTTAGCACACTTATGACCTTTAGTGTATTTGATATCATAACTATAACAAAGGCATTTTTCTCTTTTTTCTTCCAACTATTGTGGTGTAAAACGTGTAGGTTTTTGAGGGCTAAGAGAATCAAGACTTCCATCTTTATAGTTGTGAGTGGTAGACTTTCTTGTTGCCATAAGTTCGCTTTCCACTTTTCTTGCCACCCTGAATGCCTTCTCCAATGAATCAGGTTCCCAAAGGTGAACCTCATGTTGGATGTTATCCTTTAAAGTCCCTATGAAGACATCAATCTTATGCTCCTCTAAATATCATTTACCCTTATATTCAATTTTTGGAAGTCCTCAATGTGCAATGCCATTGAACCCTTTTCTTTGAGATTTATCAATTAGCTAAAGAAGGTGTTTCTCTTTGTATCTTCATAATGTGCTATCATTTCCTCCATAAAAATGGACCAAGTGACAATTTTTTTACAAGAGAAAAGCCATATATGCCATAATAAATGATTGGGTTCTAAATATAAAGTTGCAATACATACCTTTTGTGTGTTTTGCACATTATCGAGATCAAAATATTTATCCATTTGTAGTATCCATGTTACAGGATCCTTGCCATCAAGCTTGCTCATATCAGTATTTGGAATATGGTGGGTCTTCAATCCAATGTTATGTTCTATGAATCACGATTAACATTTCTTTTTTTCTCATCATGACTTTCCTATGCTACCTTTTTTCCATTAGGAAGCCTTTCCTGTAGTGACTTTGTCCCACCTTCCTTCAAAACTTCCATGTATTTCTTCAAATATTCCATGTTTCCATTTAATTTTGCTTCTATACCATTTATCTTATTGATCATAGCTTTGATAATGTTGGCTTAAGGGGTCCTGACCTAGGTTCAGAGTTAGCTGCACCAACCAATAAAACCCTAACTGTTAGCCCTTTTGGTAACAATCCACATAGCGCAGGCTGCAGTCTCACCTGAAGCAATACTGGGGGATGACAGAACCAGGTTTTTGCGTCCAGAGGTTAGTGTTATGGGTTCCTATGGTTTCTAGGGCTTATTTTGGTCTTCGCAAACCCTAACCGTTATAATAAAGATAAGTGGAGTAACATTCAGAAACTGAATCTAAGTCTTCACAAAATACTTTAAACATTCATAACATTAGGTAAATAACCAGATCTTCTACTTTCGCACATAAATTAAGAATTACTTCATATAAATTCAGAATAGCTGAGCGAATATACAAAATTTACATAAGTAAATATAGATTCAGAAATACACAAGTATGACTCAAAATAGTCTCTATTAGATGTATTATTTCTATTATAGACTCTTATTACCTTCGTACACAGTTGCAGCGGCCCACGAACTCAGCCTTTGGACTTACCAAGGTCTATACGCCCTCAGCAACAGGAGCCTTCCCCTTCTCCTAAGTACAGGAAATAGACTTCCCTGCTTCAGACTACTTGCCCATACAATGATCTTCTATTCTATGATTACCTCCTAGACTCACTATGACTCCTTTATATATCTTTCTCTTTTACAATACCATGGTTCATGAACCATGGGAGGGTCACAAAGCCTCCTATATTTTAACAACTTAAGGGACTAATCCCCTTTTCACTCCTATGACCTTCACACTCCGCTCCCACAAAATACGGAGACTTTACAGTTATAACAAAATTAATGACAAAATTTACCCTAGGGGACTAGGGAAAATTTTAAGAACCCCCCCTAAATTTATATGTAAAATAAATGGGTGAATCTCCATGGTATATAGGAAAAATGGAAGGTGATTTTATTAATAATATAATATGTATATATAATTTTTTGGAGAATCTCTCACCAGGCATGGCGAATATTTACTCAATTATAAAATCTTGTAAGATTTTGGTATTACCATGGGTTTTCATAAACCTGGAGCTTAAAAATTACTATTAGTAATTATAAAAATTAATAAAATTAATAGTTCATTTTTATTTTAACCAAGCTAAAATGTTTAAAATACATTAAATTAGAACATCCATTTTTACTCTTGATCCAGCCCTGAGAGGGATCAAATATTTTTTCACTCTATGCTAGTTTGCATATCACGATATTTGATACCTCTCGGGGGTTAATAGATCCAGAGTAAAGATGGATCTATGCTAGTTTAATTCCCCCA